>JBBPBX010028157.1:0-36773 GCA_038048925.1 Garcialebias charrua
GAACAAAATGTGAAAGGAGCAGTAAAAGTTTGTAAACCGATCTAAATATTTGAAGGATGGAAAATGAGCTCAATTCATTTTCTATGAGCAAAAAAATGTCAGAAAAGGCTAAATATTTCAAAAAGCTATAGTTGCACCAATACCAAACGTCATTGCAGGATTGTCCGGAAAGAGCTGAAGGTTTTGATTTACGATTTGTTGAAATAGCTTGGACACTGCGGGACGATAAAGATGCTGAAAAACATACAGAAGAAAAATGGACCACAAGTGTGAATGCTTCATAAACATTCACACAATAAATGTTACCATGTCACTGTGTTTACAGCAGCAGATGACACATTATACTTATTAAATAATCATCCTTGGCATGCTTATTCACTTCAAATGCATTTTAAAAATAACAAAAGCAGCTCAGCTTCCTGTGAGGTGTATTATGAGTGGCTCTTCAAATAAAAAGTAAATCCTCGGTCTATGGAATATTAAATACTCTTAATTTGAAATTTGACTCTGTACAAATGTTGACTTTTTCAGTGTTTGGTGTGTTCTGTTCTTGTTTGGGACAAAGCTGAAGTTTTGGCCTCCTGAGGATCACATGATTGTTAAAGTCATTTCCAGTCATTACCCGTGCAGAAACTATCCTCTTATCTTTGTTATTTTTTTGATGAGACGTTTGGTTCAAAAACTGATGGTGTTGATTATAAAAATCAGTCTTTCCATGACCAGTGTTCCCAGTGGCCTACTTCATCACCGGTCCAAATAGTTATACCATACCATACCAGCTTTATTTATAGAGCACTTTAAACACCCACAGGACCAAAGTGCTGTACACACAACAAAACAATCATACAGTCAGGTAATTAAAATGATTAAAAGTCACATAATAAAAGTTGAGCAATCATACAATTAGATCATAAAAGCAATTAAAATTATTAAAAGTCAACATCTCAGATGGTGTCAAAGGCCAGGGAGAAGAGATGGGTTTTAAGAAGAGATTTAAAAACAGACAGGGAAGAGTCTGATGTTCAAGGGAAGGTCGTTCCACAGTTTAGGAGCTGCCACAGCAAAAGCACGGTCTCCTCTGAGCTTGTGTTTTGTCTTTGGGACACTCAGGAGCAGCTGATCACATGACCTGAGGGATCGAGAGGGTGTGTATGGCTGCAGCAACTCGGACAGATAGGGCGGGGCAAGACCATTTAGCGCTTTAAAAGCAAATAAAATAATTTTAAAATGAATCCTGGAATGTACGGGCAGCCAGTGCAGGGAGGCTAAAACAGGAGTAATGTGGTCAAACTTTCGTGTGCCAGTTAAAAGTCGTGCAGCAGCGTTCTGTACCCTCTGAAGCTGAGAGATACATGAATCACTGATTCCTATACAGTATAGAGTGCGTTACAGTAGTCCAGCCGAGTGGTCACAAAGGCGTGAACTACTGTTTCAAAATGTTGCTTAGAAAGTTATGGCTCAAGTCCTGCTTTTGACAGTTTGGCGATGGATCTATCATAAAGCTTTGCAGCCTGTTTCATGAAAAACATCTGATCGTTGCTACAAAAGAAACAAATGAGGCTTTTTGCAACTGTTAAACTTACTGTAACTCACTTCCCCGTGTGCACATGTGGGTTGTTTTAAGCACAATGCTTTAAAAAAAAAAAATTTTTAATCTCTTCTACAGAGTTTGTTGCTCATTCAAGAGTCAAGATTTCATTATAGTCGTATGATGTCAGGGCTAAAAATGTTCATTTATTGTGAAGTCCTCATCTACAGCTGATGGTCGTTTTGGAAACAAACCAAAATGTCTGAATGCTACATATGTCGTAAAAATTCCAGCTGTTTATTGCTCCGTCCGTGGTTCTTTGTTACAACATCACCTACAAGCAGGGGCTTTTGTAACTACCAGACCTGCTGGGCCGGAAACACCTTCAAACACAGTCTGAATGAGTAAAATGTGCAGAATGTGTCTGCTGGCGACAACCGCGGGTATTTACTACGATCCTCTCAGACTCAAGTCTCCATTGACTCATGGAGTCTTGTACATCTATAAGTCATCAGTGTGCTTCAGGTCAGATACCTTTCTATCCCTCCTCTCTCGCATGCACAGGTGGCATTGAAGGCATCGCAGAAGCCTTTAGGGGTGGGGAAGAGTCAACCTGTGGTCAACCTGCAGGAATGAACGACCCTGAGGGTTCAGGGGTCAACATGAGACGTATGAGAGAGGCAGGACCTTGATCTGAGAGCAAATTATGTGGTTATAATTATCTCAAGTTCAATTTAACGTGTAAAAATACGTAATTACAGATGAAAAATAAACGTAGCAGCGATTTCCTGCGAGAGCGACAACTTGTGAGTAACCCTATAGCTTCGGTGTTTCACATGAGTGGCCAAGTGGTCTAAAGTCAAAGATGCAGAAATAAGTTGAGCTGGAAGTCGATTAAAGAGGACGAGACCCCCGCTGTGGTGCTTTCAGGGCCAGAGCAAGTGTGTGTTTAAACAGTCTCTTTGAAGCTAAATGTGAAATGATCAGGTCTGCTCAGAAGTCTGCGTGGATCTTCAGTGTGTGTGTGTGTGTGTGTGTGCGTGTGTGTGTGTGTGTGTGTGTGTGTGTGTGCAGATACCTCTTTGAAGATGACTCTCTCTTATGAGCAGAGAGGAAGACCTTTACTACAGTCTAAGTGGAGGGTGCAGCACACTATAAAGATCCAAGATAACTATGGAACTGTGTGTGTGATATGTGTGTGTGCGTGTGTGTGTGTGTGTGGTTCAGGCAGGACTGGACATGACTTGCAGACCTGGTAGCTCTGACGCCAACTTCTTCTTTCTGTCTGTAGATGTCAATGACAGCCCAGAGGCGTGTGTGTGTGTGTGTGTGTGTGTGTGTGTGTGTGTGTCAGCTGGAAAAAAGAAACATTTAATGTTTGTCAGGAACCACGCAAGCATAAAAAACACATTAACAAAAAGAAAAGTCCCAATAAAAGCTTATTAAAACCACCTAAGCCTGCCCTGGTCCATAAACAGTGGAGGAATCTAAATGTGACTTTTTTTTGTTTAAGGCTAAAATATATATATATATTTTTTACTTCAGTCTTCAATCATCAGAGTTTCAAGTATTACACTGCACGTCTCTTTTTGAACTTGCTTGAATTTGCCCCTGTTTTTAGACAAATCTGAGTGAGGTTGTTTTGCATTTCTTTGTGGCATGAATCAACAATTTGTTGCACGGCAATTAGCATGAAAAAGCGAGCAGCTCCTTTCCAGTCAATTTAACATCAAGCCATGTCTCAGTGCTTTTCTCAACCCCCTCACCTCCTCTGCTCCCCACCACAGCCTCCTAATTTTCAAAGGCATGCATTGTGGAGAGGTGAAGCGCGATGAGAGAGGGAGGAACAGTTGTTAACCAGGAACAGAGCACATTGTGCATGCATGTGAGCATCTGGGGGTGACGGGTTATATATGCATGCCCAAAGCGTTGCTGTTCAAAGCCTAGGATATAGTTGACGCGTCGCATAGGGCGCGAGGGTGCGCGCGCGAAAAGTGACGCATTCGCATAGTCCCCGCCCCCGCGCTTTGGCCAGCGCGTTGGTTTCGCGCGTGGTCGTGCACCTCCCAGATTTTGAAGCTCCGCAAGCCTAGCGCGCGCGCCGAATTGATTGACAGGTCGGGTAGGGACCTCACCGACAGCCTTCACGCCAGAGCCTGCAGCTGTCTGCGCCGCTGTGGTCGTGGAAACGGCGTCGCGACGCATGGAGGAATGTTTTTTATGTGATTCAAATGTATTAAATTCCCCGAGCGAGCGGAAAGCCATTTGTTTTTGTTGTGTGATTTCAAACAGTTCTTCTTCTACGGTAGATTTCTTCTTCTACACCCTTTCTTGCAACATATGCACAGGTTTTAGAGGGTACTGCCACCTGCTGGTCAGTAAAAGCACAGCATTTTGCCATGCGCTGCCGTGCTACACTATAAACGCATGAAGCCGCACGGCACAGTGCGCGCGCAGCACGCACGCTCCAGCTTGCAGACCAAAGCGCGACTATATCCGAGCCTTAACTCCCAGTCATTGCAGCATGAGCACGTTGTAAGAAGTTACATAAATGATGTTTCATGATGATGTTTGGCAGACCCAAACGTATTGTGAGGGTCTGCTGGGAACGTCTGGCAGAGTCTCCCGTAAGACGGAGCTTTAACTCCCACCTCCGGGAGAGCTTTGAACACGTTCCGAGGGAGGCGGGGGACATTGAATCCGAGTGGGCCATGTTCCGCGCCTCTATTGTCGAGGCAGCTTATCGAAGCCCGGAGTTCCTTAGGGCTCTGGATGTTGTAGGGTTGTGTTGGCTTACGCGACTCTGCAATATCGCGTGGACATCGGGGGCAGTTCCCTTGGATTGGCAGACTGGGGTGGTGGTTCCCCTATTCAAAAAGGGGGACCGTAGGGTGTGTTCCAACTATAGGGGGATCACACTCTTAAGCCTCCCTGGTAAGGTCTATTCAGGGGTTCTGGAGAGGAGGGTCCGTCGGATAGTCGAACCTCGGATTCAGGAGGAGCAGTGTGGTTTTCGTGCTGGTCGTGGAACACTGGACCAGCTCTACACCCTCAGCAGGGTCCTGGAGGGGCGTGGGAGTTTGCCCAACCAGTTTACATGTGCTTTGTGGACTTGGAAAAGGCATTCGACCGCGTCCCTCGGGGGGTTCTGTGGGGGGTACTCCGGGAGTATGGGGTACCAGGCCCTTTGATAAGGGCTGTTAGGTCCCTGTACGACCGGTGTCAGAGCTTGGTCCGCATTGCCGGCAGTAAGTCAGGCTCGTTTCCAGTGAGAGTTGGACTCCGCCAAGGTTGCCCTTTGTCACCGATTCTGTTCATAACACAGAATTTCTAGGCGCAGCCAAGGTGTTGAGGGGATCCGTTTTGGTGGCCTTAGAATCGTCCTGTGCAAAAAAAACAAAAAAAACTTTTAAACATTTCCCTCAAAAACAGACTGAAAACCGTAAAAACTAGAACATTCGCATGTGGTACATGAGGTGGAATGAAATGTTGCACTCAAGGTTGCTGTTTGAATTGATTGTATGAATTAATTTTGTTGAAGAAGGGGCAGATATAACAAGATTTTTTTCTTCTTCTGCCTCCTTTCATTTCATGTATTTTTGATTTTATATTGTTGTTTTTTTGTAAACAGTATTCTTGTGTTTTTAAAATTTGAAATTAATAAATTGCTTGCTTGATTGATTGATTGAAGGTCTCAGTTGCACCGAAAAATCTTTAAAAAAGAAACGGTATACTGTACAAGGATCTAAGATATACAGTACGCTAATAATAATGTAAGAAAATATGGTGTATTATATAACAGCCTGAACAGGAACACTTTAAAATATAATTAAAGGCCTAACATTCCTTGAGGGACACAGAGTCACCCAGAACATTTTATATTGACAAATTAAAAAATTATAATCACTTTGGTCCTTAAAAATAACAGTAGCA
This sequence comes from Garcialebias charrua, assembly GCA_038048925.1. NCBI lineage: Eukaryota > Metazoa > Chordata > Actinopteri > Cyprinodontiformes > Rivulidae > Garcialebias > Garcialebias charrua. The sequence goes on from JBBPBX010028157.1 coordinate 5,462, forward strand.
TATTATTAATTACATAATTAATTTATAACATATTATTAGTAACATATTATTAATAGCATATTATTATGTTATTAATGTATTATTAATACCATATTATGAGTAACGTATTATTAACATGTTATTAGTAATGTATTATTAGTACCATATTATGAGTAACATATTATGTTATTAGTAATGTATTATTAGTAACATATTATTAGTAACGTTTTATTAGTAATGTATTTTTAGTAACGTGGTTTGCTAGCATAATGTTATTCTAGTAGCATACACTACAATTTTAGCCTGATGTGGTAGTCGCATAATGTAACATCTGTATAATAGCTCTATAATAACATATGTGAAATGGACAAAATTTGAGGGATTTTTGTGTTAATAAGGTCAGGTGATTGAGGAAGCTACTGTATTTGAATTTGGTTGGCTTCAAAAGGTAATCAGTTGTAGATGTTCATCAAATGAATATTTCCAGAAAAGTATCATTAACGTCTGTGTGTTGGTTCATGAGAAATTTGGCTAACCGACAGAGAAAACAGGAATTTCTCAGCTTTTAAACAAAAATAGCCGTTAGCCCTCTGACTATGTTTTCTGGATCAATCTACCACACCCAAATTTTAAAAAGTCAAAGGTTATTTATTTGTCATACATGTGGTGGAACAAAATTATGTACACAGGGTCCCAATTACATCCAACAAAAGTATAAATTGTAAAAGAAAAACAATAATAAGATCTAATGAACTAAGACAAATGGTAACTAAAAATCCACTAAGCACTAGTAAAAGCAATACACGAACAGCAGCCTGAGCATGAGTCTTTGTGAGCAGATGAGGACGAATGAACACAGCAACATGAAACAGATCAGCAGCGACATGATGTGATTTTTCACAGTGATTATCCTGGTTAGATATTCATGAGTCTAACAGCGTTAAAAGATTTAAAGTTGACAGAGTTATTGTATTTTGGAGGGTTTAGTGTTTTGTGGGCGGTCGCAGTCATTTTGACTCAGGTCAACTCTAATTGGTAATCAGTTGTAGATGTGTATCCAGTGATTACTTCCTGAAAGTTTCATTTAAATTTATGTGGTTCACAAGATATTTTGGTAACAGACAGACACAGAATTAAGGCAATGCAAGATGTTTGACAAAAGAAAAAATCTTGGATATATTTTCACTTTAGACATTACAAAAAAAAAACATCTGAACTCCCAGCACAGTATGCTTCCATGACTTCTTGTTTTCCAGGCACAGATAGGAATCCAAACTAGCCTTCTGGTGGGTGTTGAAGAATAGAGGGAGGTGGGGGTGTCTGCTTACCGGTACCGTAATCATTATTTGTCCATGACAGACAGATGGACCGCTGGCCAAGACCACGCATGAGCCCACAAACACACACTTACACAAGATGACCTCGACTCACCATCACTGAAGTGATCAGACGCACCAAGTCCATTCATCAGCTCTGAAAGTAAAAAATGGCATCTGGAAGTGTCTGATTGTGCTCCCGGCCTTCCACGCATCAGTCAACGGACAAGCTGACATTAAACACAGAGAAGACCCAAAAACTTGAAAAATGAACACGAGAAAATTTATCTGCTCATCTCGGAGCTGTGTGTGTGTAGTGGGTTTGGTTTTCAGTGGCTGCTGCTGAAGAAAAATCACAAATTTCAACAGGAAAACAATGGGAATACGTATATCCCTTTAAATCAGCCAGTACTGTCAAAGTCAAAGTCAACTTTATTGTCAGAACTGCAATATGTACAGGACATACACAGGACCGAAATTGCATTTCTCTCAGTCCCTCGGTGCAACAGTAACCATCTAAACACTAAACACTAAAACATTTAATACACATAAGCATAAAATAGTAAAAAAAATGTAAAAAAAAAAAAAAAAAATGTAAAAAAATACTGCTGTTTGTATTTTGGGATATAGAGGCAGTCAATCACTGATGTCATCAGTCATTTGTTGTGACATAAATTATTTGAAATAGGCTTTACTCTCTGCCCCAGCACACATTTTTTGTCAAACCAAAGATTTTTGACAGATTATCTTTCAGAAAGACGTTCCTGCTCAGAACTTTAAAGCTTCACGGTTGATTAGTCAAAGTCAAAGTCAAAGTCAACTTTATTGTCAGATCTGCAATATGTACTGTACAGGACATACACAGGACCGAAATTGCGTTTCTCTCAGTCCCTCGGTGCAACAGTAAACATCTAAACATTGAAACACTGAAACATATAATAATAGACATAAGCATAAAATAGTAAAACTAACACTGTCCTGAGTTTTTTGCATAGTGGTATAAGAGTATGAAAATTTACACCAACTCTAAAACTAAAACATTAAACATTTAATGAACATAATACTGTCCTGAGTTTTTGCATACTAGTATAAAAAAAGAGTATAAAAAGTATAACTAAAATAAACTAAAGGTTTCTAGCATTGACATTTGCAAAGTGGCAAAGCAGCGTATGAGTTAATGTACACAGTATATGTATGAGGTAGTAGTTGATGTTGTTATAGAGACAAAAAGTGGCATATGCAGTAAGGCACATTGGGCATCCCTAAATAAGACTGTTCAGAGCACACTGTATATGTACCAGCAGTGGCGCAGATATTAGAGCAGTGTAAATGTAAACAGTAGTAATTACATATAATAATAATAATAATAATTGTCTAAGCTTGTCATCTGCGTATGTTTCCCATACACAGACGAAATTCGTCTCTGCATTTAACCCAACCACCTACCAGGCGGTGCAGTGAGCAGCCATAGAAGGCGCTCGGGGAGCTGGAGAAATAGGTGTGCACTCATAGACACCCCAAGATGTGTAGTGGCCGGGACGCGAACCCGCGTCCTTCGGGTCCCAAGTCAAACGCCCTAACCACTACACCATATAAGCAGTAGTAATAAAAGTAAACAGTATTAATAAATGTAAACAGAGAATGTAAACAGTATTATGATTATAGGCAGTGATGTAATACAAACATTAGTGCAAGTATGAGAAGTAGTGCAAACTGTATGAGCACATGACCGAGAGTTTAGTGAATAACCCGTTTGATGACACAGAGTCCAGTGTTAAAAACTTTGTGTTGAGTGGTAATGTGTGAGAAAGTTTTAGTGTTAAGGCAGTTCAAATGGGAGGGGGGGCAGAGCAGGCAGAGTGTTTAGCATTCTGACTGCCTGATGAACAGAGCTGTCTCTCAGTCTGCTGGTTCGAGCCTGGAGACTCCTCAGTCTCCTCCCTGATGGCAGCAGTCTGAAGCAGCTGTGTAGTGGGTGTGTGGGATCACCTGCCATGCAGTGGGCTTTCCGAGTGAGGCGTTTGCTGTGTAAGTCCTGCAGTGAGGGCAAGGAGGTGCCCACGATCTTCTCAGCTGCTCTCACAATGCGCTGGAGGCTCTTGCGGCAGGATGCAGTACATGCACCAAACCACACAGTGATGCAGCTGGTCAGGACACTTTCTATGGCACCTCTGTAGAAGGTGCTCATGATGGGGGTTGAAGCTCCAGCCCTTTTCAGCTTGCGGAGAAAGTAGAGACGCTGGTGAGCCTTCTTTGCCAGTGCTGCAGTGTTCCTGCTCCAGGACAGGTCCTTTGAGACGTGCACTCCCAGGAACTTGGTGCTGTCTACTCTCTCCACTGCGGTGCTGTTGATGGTCAGAGGGGCATGTTGGGCATCCTTCTTCCTGAAGTCCACAACAATCTCCTTTGTCTTCTCCACGTTGAGAGTGAGATTGTTGTGTCCGCACCACAAGGCCAGGCGGCTCACCTCGTTCCTGTAGTCCGTCTCATCGTTGTTGCTGATGAGACCCACCACTGTTGTGTCGTCCGCAAACTTGATGAAGTGGTTGGAGCTGTACGATGGTGTGCAGTCGTGTGTTAGCAGGGTGAATAGAAGGGGGCTCAGCACACATCCTTGTGGGGCCCCTGTGTTCAATGTGATGGTGCTAGATGTGTTACTCCCGACCCGCACTGTCTGTGGTCTCCCGGTCAGGAAGTCTAGCAGCCAGTTACACATTGAGGTGTTCAGCCCCAGACTGTCCAGTTTAAGGATGAGCTGTTGGGGGATGATGGTGTTAAATGCCGAGCTGAAGTCGATGAACAACATTCTAACATAGGAGTCCTTCGTGTCCAGATGTGTGAGAGCTGTGTGAAGGGCAGAGGAGATGGCATCGTCGGTTGAGCGATTAGGTCGGTATGCAAATTGGAAGGGATCCAGGGAGTCAGGGAGGACAGATGTGATGCTTTTCATGACTAGCCGTTCAAAGCACTTCATCAGGATGGGGGTGAGTGCTACTGGGCGATAGTCATTGAGGCATGCGGGCGTTGCCTTCTTTGGGACAGGGATGATGGTGGTGGCTTTGAAACAGGTGGGGACGATGGCCTGGCTCAGTGAGATGTTAAAGATGTCCGTGAAGACCGCTGCGAGCTCCCCTGCACAGTCCCTCAGCACACGTATGTTGTCAGGACCAGAAATAGCTTCACTGTAATGTTAATAAAATACAAAGCTTTTTTCACCTGGTAACTAAAATCACCAGGTGGACAAACTAAATAAAACTCTACATGGTTGAACAAAACATAACGTAAGGAGCTCAGCAGCACACAGTCCAATGGATGAAGATTAAGAAGAAAGGTCCAGCAGAGGTGGCCTGGGGACTGTAGTGATCCAGACGGTGGTCTCTGATACACCTTCATCTCTGAACTGTCCCAATGACACCTTTTCTCTGATACTTTCAGTAAAAAGACATTGACACTATTTTATTACATTTATTTGAATCAAAACACATATTTCAGAAGAGACTTCCTTTTAATGTGTGTTGATTCAGAATTAATTCTGAGAATAACTTGTCATTGTTTGATCATGTTTTATGCTGTTACCAATGATGGTCACTTCTTCATATGATGAATCAAACGGTGAAAGTGAATTAATATGTCAGACTGAACTCCTCAGTTTTGTTAGAAGTTAGAATACAGTTTTAATCAGTTGTTTTATGAAGCTGGCTCCAGTCTTATCTGTTTCTCTCTCTTCATTCTAAACAACTTCTTAAAAACAATCCTCTCCTGTCCGAGTGACCTTCATGCATTCTAACTCTCTTCCACTGGTTCGTTTGGACCAATCGGGGAAGAACAAGTCACTGATCTTAGATCCTTGCTTAAAAGTTCTAAGCTTTGCTGGAACTGGCAGAGTCTGCTGGAGTTGTAGGAGTTCTGCTCTACACCCTGCCTCCCTCTCTCCTCCACACTCCTAATTGGCAGCAGCTGCTTCTAATCAACCAACACCCAGGAGGAGTATAAGAAGACCCAGGAACCACTCTACAGGCGCTGGGACATTGCCTACTAACGGTAGTAGTGTTCTAGCCAGTTTTTATTGATATTAGTTGATTCTAAGATTGTGTGTTTTTCTCTGCGCCTCTTCAGAGTTCTTGGATTCACCGTGTTCCTGCCCTGCCTGAGTTCCACATGAGCTTCAACTCCTCCTGCCTCTCAATAAGCTGTTGCCTACCTTCCACCACTTGCCACTTCTAGTGCTTGGTTCTACCTTGGATTACTAGAGAATTGGATCACCACATCAGCACTCTGTTTACTACTTCTCGTCGTAAGGATTTCTTCAGTACAACAACTATTCATTCAACAGTCCATTAAACATCCCCTCCTCTCCTCAGGTGTTCCTGCCTCTCTCATGGATGTCATTTTTTATTCACTGACTGTAAATACACTGTAAATTATTCTCTGAGTTCTGGTTTCTGTTCGATTCTGGTCTTTCATTCTGGGTACACCCGCAACCGTAACAGGAGTAAGTCTAAAACTATGGTCTTCTCCAAAGAACTGATGACCGTCTGGTCAACACGCTAATGACCACATCATCAGTTAAAGACTTATAACATGCCAAGTTACAAGTCATCTTCAAGAGCTGGAAAGCTCCATCTGAATGAATTTTCCTTCAAGGAAAGTTTTATTCTGAAAAGCCAACCAGGACGTGAGTTACTACGGTCCGAGTCTTGGCACACGCCTGTGTAAAGTGAATCATACATTCTCAGGTATTAAACTCATAATTAAACTTATGTGTTAAGCTTTTCACATCATGTTCAGAATCATGCACTCCAAAATGCCTGTGTGAAACCAACCACATTTTGTGACCATCTGTGTGAAACCAACCACCTGTTCCTTATTTTTTAACGTCATGTTCCACCTCAGTTTATCTGCTAAACAAACTGTGACCTGCTCGTGTTAGTCTGAAAACGCTGTAAGAAGTGCTGAATGCTCATTTTCCATCTGCTGAGTACTCATGTGTTATCAAAAGTTTCCACCTGGTGATAAACACCTCCCGTTCCACCCATGGTACCACCCCCAACTGTACGAGGGTTCTTAATCCATGCTGTGTTACTGTCTGAGCAGAGCAGACCCAGACAGCTTCGTGCCTGTACCATTCTGTTCTCGATCTTGCAAGATCCATTAAATCTTTTAAACTTGAACTTCTTTTGAACAGCCTTGCCTCGTTATTCAGAAGTTTACTTCACACCATATCCTAGATCAGAAAATTATATCTGTTTCTAAATAAATGCTCTGCGTGTTACACTATTTATTCTCCAGTAAGGCTGAATGAATCCGTTCCTGTTAAATTTATTTTTGGCACAACTTTGCGCGTCCTTTATTTCACTGCGTCATGTGGATGTAATACTTGTTAATCGTGTGTTTGGAGGGAATATTAATCATTTTCACATCATGAACAGTTAATAATAATAATAATAATAATAATAATAATAATAATAATAATAATGAATTCAATTTATAACGCACTTTTCATTAATGGAAATCTCAAAGTGCTACAAGGTGCAACATATTTGAATGTCAATAAGACAAATAATAAAACAATTAAAATCAACAACAGTATCAGCTAAGATCAAAAGTAGAATCATGAGGAGTAAAGTATGCTCGGTTGAAAAGAAAGGTCTTCAAGCCGCTCTTAAAGTCAACCACAGACTGTGGGGCTTCAGTTTCTCTGAAACACCTGTAAGTGTCGCCAAAGGAACAAGAACCACAGAAACGTGCGTACGCCTGCTCGGGAGCTTGCGTGGATATGTACCTGGATGCGCATATATTCACGTTCAGTTCAGTTTTGATACATACGGGGTTTTGCGTGGAAAGTGACGTGCGCAATGTTTTTGTGCGCACGCACGGTTGATACATGAGGCCCCTGGACTTGAGATCAGAGACTTGACTTGGACTTGAGATCAGAGACTTGACTTGGACTTGCAAAAAAATGACTTGTGAGCATCTCTGCCATCTACTGACAAACTGATGTTAGACAAAGTAATCTCTGAAAAAAACTATAGTCTCCTTGCTTCTCTATCAGCATTTATAAAAACACTAAAAACACAGAGTGACCCGGACACTGACCAGCCAATAAAAACAGAGTTGTTTGTCACGCCCCAACCCACGCCCCCGCCTGTCCCAGCCCCAGCGCCGCGGCTCGTTCTCATTCAAAGGATTGCAAAGCGATGCAGGACTGTTTTGTATGTGACACAAATGTATTAAATATCCCTTCTTCATCCCAGAGCTGGACTTTTATTTTGTTTTTTTGCCAAAAGTCAAGTGATCGCTTCATCCTCCACTCACAGGAATGAGGAAATTGATTTGTCACGACTCACGAGCGAATTAAATCATGTCCAAAGTGGCTGGTGAAGCTCTGCTGATTTCAGGGTGTTTTTGTGTTGTTGGACAAGTGATTCATGGTTTTATTATATTTTTTAGAACGTTATATTATCATATAAACAGTATCATATAAACACAGAACTTCGCAGCGTCTGCCACAGGACATGTAGTGGGGGCGGAACATTCCAGACATACCAGACATCGACTGACAGACATGAGGAAGTCACGAGCGACTTGAATCATGTCCAACGTGGCTTCGTGAACCTCTGCTGATTTCTGCTGGTTTTTGTGTTGTTGGACAAGTGCTCCATGGTTTTATTATATTTTTTAAAACATTTTATTAACATATAATCACAGAATATTGAAGCGCTCCGAGCGGACACACAGCAGGGGGCGGAGCTGCAGAACTCAAGTTCAACAGAGAACGGACTGTGGCTCCCCCTCTGAGCCATATATGGCTCTGAGGGGGAGGGAGCAGAATGCTTTTACCTGATGAAAATTTTTCTAAGTCCCAGCATACTGCAGAAATTACATTGTGAACCTTTAATACTGACTCATATATCTTACACAACACATTATAAAATCCAAAAAAAGGCGTTGAATACAGAAAATGGACTTTATTTGTAACAAATACATTTACAAATCAAGTCCTGTTGTTTCTGTATCTAACACCTTTTTTGGATTTTATGACAAGGCGTTTACAACTCAGTTCAGTTTATACAACACAAAACCCCTGAAGAAGTAGTTTCAGGGAACTTAACAAAAATATTGACATTAATAAAATGGAACAATACAAGAAGTTCAGTTAGGAAGTAAGCCAGCAGACGCATTGACAGTTCACGTCATCACAGTCTGACATGGAATGATTAATCATAAATGTGTGGTCTGTCTTTATGCTCACTTGTTACTACAGAATCACACAAGTTTGTAAGGGCACATGCAACAGTCACAATTTTGTCAACCACTGGCAACATGCTGGTGAATATTTGCAGTCATCCAGGACATGATAAAATCAAAAAAGGCGTTTAATACAGAAACAACTGGACTTTATTTGTAATAGAAGACATTTCGCTTCTCATCCGAGAGGCTTTTTCAATTCCAATGGCAGAGTGCAGAAAGAAGAAAAAAAATTATATAACCACATTATTTAAGAATATATATAATAACTTTTAAACAAACAAACCAGTGAACTCCATATCTGTAAAATTTACTGAATTATAACCATTTTTGAGTTAGCTTATTTCAATTGCCTGTTGCAGCCATCTTCAATTCAATTGTATCCAAAAGTTAATCAGCAGTAAAGAAACATCAGTATTATTTCTTGAAAGATTTTTCAAAATCTGTTCAGCGGGTCACGAGATATTTTGCGAACAGGCCGACACCATTGATTCCAACTAAATAAGATCTTATGCATTCTAATAGTCCTTTGAATATGCTTTGGGAAATGAGTCTCTGCTACTACCACACCAAATTTTATATCAATTTTTTTGTCAAATTGACTGAGTTGTAGTCAATTTTGTGTTGTTTAAGTTCAGTTAGCTGTGGCAGCCATCTTGAATTGGATGTACTTTAAAAATCAACCAGTCGTAGAGAGCCATTCAGTGATTATTTCTTGAAAGTTTAATCAAATTCTGTTCAGTTGTTCATAAGATATTTTGCTAACAGACAGATGCAGAATACAAACAATTGTTGACATTTCGAAGCATGTGATGAAAAAGAGAATGGGTGAAGTAACTACTTAAAAGTTTTAAGTAGTTACACATTTTGTGTTAGCAGAATTTAATCATAACTTTGAAACTTATCCAACATTAATAAAATGTATGTGTACACATTGTACTTGAGATTATTACAGCCTCATATAAAAATCAATGATAATGAGGATATCAGAACGAGGATATCAGAACTGGATCGGTATCGGTAGATACCCAGTTTTAAGTATCGGATCGGAAGCAAGAAAATGTGGATCAGTGCATCCCTAATTTGTACAAAGTATCAGTATTGGCGTTGATATCTCCAATACTTACATGAACTTAACCCAGTATCGTACTGGACCAGAAAATTGTGATAAACATCACTAGTGTTGGGACCATTTTGATCTCTTATCAGAAATTAAGGCATTACATTTACTCGTTTTATCTTGTTCACTTGATCTATCTGAATTCAGATCCATTTCAAATAACTCTTAGTTTACTATTCATATTATTTTCTGCAGGTTAAAAATTTTGCATTTGTTTGACAAAGCTTTCATATTTAAATAAATCCATCTCAAATGCTGAGGCATTATAGGGCCAGGCATGAGAAAGAAGTTCCAGATACATCCAGGGAAAACTCAGGTGTACAGCCATTCTACAACTTACTCAGTTGCTTTATTCATAATTAATTTACTCTCATTTTTAACCATCAAGCTTCCAGGAATCAAGTGCTAGATGAGGCTCTGCTGAATTTCATCCAGAAGGACTCAAGTCCCTCAGCTTATGAATTATTTTTATTAAAAATTGTACAAAAAAAAAACAAAAAATCCCAGTCCACAAGCATCCTCATTAACACATTCACTTATATTTTCATGCTATGATACATGCTCACATTTATTGACTATCTAAATGTATCAAGATATTTTAAATTTAAATGAATATATGAAATGTACATGTAATTTTGTGTACTACAATAGCACCTTTCATCTTGTTTCAACATATACTCAAAGCGCTTTACACTACAATCTGTGCTCTCATTTACCTTTTCATACAGCACTCATTAAAGTTGACTCTGGTAATCGGTGTTTTGGATCACATTCATGCACTGATGGGACACATGTCAGAGGCTATGAGGGGTTCAGTGTCTTGCCCAGGGACACTTCAGCATGCGACTACTGGAGGACTTGAACCCCCAACTTGCATGGAGGACAACTGGTCTAGCCTCTCAGCCACAGCCGCCCACATAATTTAAAAGACAATGACTTAAATTATTGTACAGGTCATGAAACCAGTGTCAGTTCAGTCTGTCATCTAGAATACTTTAAGGATTTTAAAGATCCAGCAGGTGTCAGTATTCATCGATACAGTTTGACAAAGTGTTGAAACTCTTCATTACCCATCACTACACACAAGATTACTCTTCAGAAGTATACTGGCTTGAACACTACACCATTGTCAGGCAATGTCCCAGCAGGTGCAGAATGGTTCTTGCAGCTTCTTATACTCCTCCTGTAGATTAAGTTGATGATCTGCAGCTGCTGCTTATTAGAGTGCTGAGGAGAGAGAGGCAGGGTGCAGGACAAAACTTACATTTTGTCACATGTTCTCCACATGTGGTTAAATGACATGAACAGAGAAATATCCATGTACACCACTCTGTTGAAAAAGAACACCTTATTCATGACTGCACTTTGTTACACAAATGTATGTTTTCATTTTCAAAAGAAAGACTTTTGTTGGAAGTTTTTCCATATCTGATGACTGTGAAAGTACCCATTTATGTGTGGAAAGAAACATTGAACATGTGCGCCTGACATTCAAGGTCCCCCTACCTCAAATGAATCCAGCACCGCAAAAGTCTGAGTTAGAGGACAAACTTGTGAAATGGGGAGATAATTAATTTGTGTTGGATCGCCATCTTGTGGTAATTTAGGGAATCTTTTGGAGTGAAAGCTCAGTCTGCTGCACTTCATGATAGATCTGCAAAAGCATTAAACTGGGCTACAACCCAAGGAGACTAGACTTACAAAACCAATGAATATTAGTTTAATTTGTTGTTTTAATTAACATCTGCTAATCAAACACAACTTTGTCTGTAATGAACAAATTAAACTTGCTTAGTCCATACCACCTCACTAATCTGGCTCCCATCAGGTCCACAGAGCGCTTGAAGCGGGTAAGGACAGTCAGGGCCTACTTGTACTCGACAGCATTCGAGGAAGAGATGGAAACTGCCCCCTCAGCGCACAAGGCTAGAACTTGCTTACCCACACATGCATTTGAAACAACTTAAGCAGTTTGTTTAATACAACTCAGTACTAAATTAATCCAAAGAACTCACAGGACAGCAATGAAAGCATATTAGTTGGCAACAAGGTCACAGTTTGTCTCCCAGCCTTTCTGAGTAAACTTTACATGTTCTTCCTGTTGGTTTTCTCCAAGTACTGGAGTTTTCTCCCACAGATAAAAGCATGCATGCTGGGCTAAACAGTAACTAAATTGTCCCCAGACTTAGCCATCAGTGATCCCTGCAACATGTAACAAAGAGAGGGCAAAAAGTGGATGGATGGATGAGAAAAGTGGAAATTATATGAAAAAGCTGAAATTAGCAACAAAAATAAAATTAAAATAAAGCAGAGTAGTCCAGAAGTCTTTGCAAATGGCTTTTGCTCAGACTGATGAAGCTTTCTGGATGGAAGGCGAAACATCTTGGCACAAAAAGATGACCTGACTGAATTGTTGGAGCTGAATAGTGTTGTGTGAGCAGACACTAGGAACCAATGTGTTGGTACTGGGGCACTAGGGGACACATTAGGTGAAGCACCGTTGGTTGTAGAGTGACGCTCGTGAGTTGTACATGTGTTGGTGTTCAAGAGTTAATAAAGCCTGACTAAGTACCTCCAAGTGCTGCCCGTCTGGATGGTGTCCACACTGAGGAGTAGACATAATATTACAAATAGTACCGTATTATCCACCATAAACGATGCACCGCCGCATAAGTCGCATCAGTCCAATTATGTCCAATAAAGTGGAAAAATCCATAAGCTTGTTGTGCTGTCGTATAAGTCGCATCTATTATGCGTCACCGCTGACGCGTCGCGTATGTTACGCATCACCGCTGACAACCCGGAAATGTGTGCCGGTGTTTTGCCAAAAATGGATTGGCTGCCAAATGGCCAAAGGAGCGTGCACGGAAGGACTTTTAACAAGATTAACACTTAAAAACAATTATTTGTTTTGCTGAAAATTATAGCAAAGGTATGTCTGAGCTGAACTTTTCTTTAATAAATGCACATAATGGTCAAATCAGCCGAATAATAATGAATAAATAAAAATGTCGCTGCCACAGTTCTGTGAAGCGTGGACGAGTAGCGAGTGGAAATGCTGCATATCTTTAAAATTTAAGAAGATAAACACCTAAAAATATATTTGTTTGCTGACATTATACTAAAGGTGTGTCTGAGCTGAACTTTTCCTTAATAAATGCACATAATGGTCAAATCAGCTGAATTTAAAAAATAGTTTTGCTGCCTATCTGCTGCAAAGCGTGCACGCGCAGCGAGCGTAAATGCTGCATTTCTTTAAAATTTAACATGATTAACACTTAAAATATATATGTTTGCTGACATTATAGTAAAGGTGTGTCTGAGCTGAACTCCTTAATAATAATAATAATGCTTTATTCATTTCATATCCTAAAAACAAATTAAATATATTTACAACAATTATATTTACAACAACAACAAAAAGAAAACCAATACAATGAAATGAAAGAAGAAAAAAAGAGAAGAAAAAAAATATATCTGCCCCTTTTTTTCTCATAAATAAAATTCAATCACATTATTCAGTTATTAAAACAAAAAATGAAATCGTTCTAGAACAACAATTCATATGAGTACACATGATACAGTTTCTGCATTTCTCACTCTGAACAGCAGGACCACGCTTTCCACAGAACAACTGTGCCAACTCTTGAAACTGCGCCTGCAGTCAACCTACTTCACATATGGGGAGCAATATTATAGGCAGAAACATGGGTGTGCTATGGGGTCTCCAGTTTCTCCTATTGTTGCCAACCTGTACATGGAGGAGGTAGAAAAGAGAGCCTTGACGTCCTTTTCAGGGAGACCACCAAGTCATTGGTTCAGGTATGTTGACGACACCTGGGTTAAAATTAAATCTCAGGAAGTCCAACATTTCACTGATCACATCAACTCTGTGGATAAATATATCAAGTTCACACGAGAAGATGTAAAAAATGGCAGGTTGGCTTTCTTGGACTGTGAGGTCTCAGTTTCTGATAGAGGAAATTTGCAAACTGAGGTGTACCGCAAACCCACACACACAGACCAGTATTTACAGTTTGACTCCCATCACCCTCTGGAGCACAAGTTAGGAGTCATCAGGACTCTGTACCACAGAGCAGACAGCGTCCCCACTAACTCAGGAGCCAGACAGAAGGAGAAATCACACACAAAGCAGGCTCTAGAGAAATGTGGATATCCTAACTGGGCCTTCCTGAAAACAGAGAAGAAACCCAAACAGGACTCCAGCCAGCCAGTGACGCAAATGGCCGCGATGCCAGTGATGCAATGCATAGAGGCGCCCCACTGAAGGGGGCGTCAAAATAGTCTCTAGAAAAAAAAAATTCTAGTAGGCATTTTCTATATTTAACTGCATGAAATGATCAATAACGGGAACAGCACTGATTAGGCGCCCCCCTGCTCCTTCTTCACCTCCCCTGAGTCCCCTCCTCCTCTCGCTCTGCTCTCCCTTCAAACACAGGTGCTGTGAACACGCGCCCCTAAGAGAACGCACAGGCGCGCTTTTTTTTCCCTTTTTTTCTTGGACTACTACGGACTCGTGCACTTGACTTGACAGAAAGATGGAGCGGCAGAAAAAAAGCTATCCGGGACGCAAAACAGAAAAAGGGAGAAAGAAGAAGATTTTGGTGGGATGAAAAAAAGCCTTTCAATGTGGTTGAAAGAGAGTATGTAAGTAACGTCAGTGTTTTAGCAGGACAGGAGGGTTGTAAAAATACAGTATTCAGGTTAGCTAAAGCTAGCCTAATACAGAATCGTCCCATATTTGGCTCAGGCTGTTAAATAAATGTTGCCTCCCCTGAAACGATTTGTTTAATATTTTTATGAATATTTGATACATGTCACACACATCCACACACAAGTGTAAGAATGACCTAAATAAAACTCAGGAAATATTAACACAGGAAAGCTAAACTGTTGTGGTGGCAGTTCCCAGCTATGTGAAGCTAGATTCATAGTCGACGCGTCGCGCAGCGCGCGAGGGTGTGCCCTCCAAAAGTGACGCAATTTCACAGTCCCCGCCCCTGCGCGTTGGCCCCGCGCAGGGGATTAGCGCGTGCCGTGCACCTCTGAATTTTTGAAACTCCGCAAGCCTAGAGCGCGCGCCGCGCTCAGTGACGTACGGACTGGGCTCAAAACAAGATGGACGCTTTCGAAGCTGCTCTGGCTGAACTCATCCGCATGTATCGCCATTTGTATGATCCCTCTATGAGAGAACACAAAGATGTGCAACTGGCACAGAGTTCATGGAAGGAGATTGCAGAAGCGATGCAGAAGGAGGAAGAAAAACATGCGGGATCGCTTCGTGAAGGCCAAAAAGAGGGTGATCAGAAGTGGCGATCCTGGCACCAACAAACCGGTGCCAATCCTCGTTGTGGAGCTGAGTTGGCTGTCGAGTTTTATAAAACACAGAGAAAAGGACACAAATATGGAAAAAGAGGTAAAAATGAAAGAAAAAAAAAGTTAGTACTGCTTTTATTACAGCTAGCTTAGCATGGAATACAGCAGGCCATGCTGTGCAGCCTGCCGTGTTGTTTCCCCTTTGTAGTCATTGATATAAACAATAAACTGTGAGAATGAATGACCAAAACATGGCTTAATGAAAATATAAATCAAGCTGCTGACCAGTAAATGTGAAATAGTGGAAATAACCATTTTAGATCTGCACACCTCAACTGTAAACAAATTTAGCCTGTGTGTGTGTTGATGCTTCACCTTCTGTTTATTAAGCTAACAATTACACAAACATTTGTTTTTATTTAACACATATGTGCATTGTATCCGTTACCATACCATACCATTTTATTTATAAAGCACTTTAAACAGGAACAAGTCCACACCAAAGTTACCGTTTCATTTTGTACTGATGGATGTCAATGTCTGTTTTTTAGCCTGAAGAAACACCACAGAGCCAAGCACAGGACGATACATGGTGCCTCGACCAGACTGTCACCCCATTCGACCAGACCGTCACCCCCATGGACCAGACCGTCACCACCATCGACCATGAGTACATCACACCCATCGTCTCTCACAACCTCACGCCTACTGGCCATGAAACTGGCAGTACTTCAAATGCAGGGTGTTTTCCTCTGCGCAGGTCCTCCACGCCAATTCCTCCCTGTCCAACGGTGCCCATACCCGTACCACCTCGACACTTGCCAGGGTCAAGCAGCAGTAGCAGAAGCGACAGCCCTAGCATCAGCTCACTCCGTTGGTGTTGGTGAAAACTTTTTATACTTTTATACTACTATGAAAAAGTACTATGCAAAAACTCAGGACAGTATTAACACTTTATTTCATTTTATGTTTATTAAATGTTGGTGAAAACTTTTTATACTTTTATACTACTATGAAAAAGTACTATGCAAAAACTCAGGACAGTATTAACACTTTATTTCATTTTATGTTTATTAAATGTTGGTGAAAACTTTTTATACTTTTATACTACTATGAAAAAGTACTATGCAAAAACTCAGGACAGTATTACACTTTATTTCATTTTATGTTTATTAAATGTTGGTGAAAACTTTTTATACTTTTATACTACTATGAAAAAGTACTATGCAAAAACTCAGGACAGTATTACACTTTATTTCATTTTATGTTTATTAAATGTTTTAGTGTTTAAATAGTTATTGTTGCACCGAGGGACAGAGAGAAATGCAATTTCAATCCTGTGTATGTCCTGTACATATTACTGTTTTGAGAATAAAGCTGACTTTGACTTGACTTTGATTCAAATGATACATTTGTAATGCATAATTACACATTTATCAATTATTTTTAGACAGCATGCAATTTTTGCACACATTAAAATCAAAACACTATTTCTACAGGTTTCTCCACATTCCACTTCACATTCCTGGTGAAATAAAGGCTACTACACATTGAGATTTTTCGTGTCAGGTAGCAATGCTTCATTTTAATGCAATATGGGACTTATATTTACAATGCCATTTCAGGTTTCCAAATAATTCTAACATCTAATGTTCTTACAATTATAAAAAAGTCTTTCATACCAAATTTTATGTAATACAACTGTTAGTGGCTTTGTAAATACAATATGCAAACAAAACAGACGGAAAGCTGAAGTGGATATTTCAATGTAGTTTCATTTTATTTAAAATCATTAACATTCAAATACATATAGCAATATACAATATAGCTTAGCACACCTCAGAGACTATCAGGGAAACCGTAGTTGCACCAAGTTTGTAGCTGGCTGCTACACTTTTCTGGCTGCTACCTGAAGCCAGGATTCTTAAAGTCACTGCCAAACGCTCGGGTAATGTCACAGGGCTGCTGTGGGTCCTTCCATGTCGTATGAAAGGCGAAATACGATGTAGCAGGTCATCAAATCGGCGTGCAGACATGCGGAAGTAACTGAAGTGCATTTCTTCGTCAATTCTCCGCATCGGCATCACCACCCACCAGTACGTCTCTGAGGGTGTAATGGCCGAACATACCATCTCCTTCTGCGTCTTCTTCGTCTCATTAAAATTGCAAGACACAATAACTGTTGTTCTATTATAATTTGCTCCTCTAATAAAGACAGTTCAAGAATGAAGCGAGCGGGAAGCCATTTTGTTTGTGTTGTGACGTCAAACAGTTCTTCTTCTACGGTAGATTTCTTCTTCTACACCCTTTCTTGTAACATATGCACATGTTGTAGAGGCTACTGCCACCTGCTGGCCCGTAAAAGAACAGCACTTTGCCATGCTCCGCCGTGCGTCAACCATAAACACAGGGGCGAAACTATGAACGCATTTCGCCGTGCGGCACAGTACACGCGCGGCGCGCGCGCTCCAGCCTGCGGACCAAAGCGAAAGTCTAACTCAGCCTTTACAATGCAGTGCTACAGTTTATTCACTCATATGTATATTTATAATTATTGATTCTTTAACTAAAGATGAGTTGTACAAGTATATGTGTGTATCAGACAAATTAGTCCTCAGTGTCACTATAGCCCTTACGCCAAAATTACACCACACGCGTTGCGGCCCCGCTCCGGTCCGACCTCCGCAGCAAATACGCACCCATTATAATCAATGACAGAATTTACACTGGCTCCGCACGGCGGCGGCGAGCTGCGGAGAGCGGACGGCAGTCCGTCAAAATTAGAAATTTTTCTATTTCTGCCGGACGCCGGAGCTGTGCCGGAGTCAACTTTTGAAGATTACGTCGCACCAACAGGAAAAGGAACGAGCACAACTTCCGTATTTACAAAATAAAATCACCACGGGCGGACTTAATCCTAGCTCTATACGGATTTATTTGTACAAAAATGCTTTCAAACTATCATTTATGACTACGCCTACAAACGCAATACAAGAAATAAATAAATAAAGTATTTTATTCTGAAATGTAATACATCACTTCCTGTTGCTCAAACCATGTCCTGTCGCTCATTTACGAGAGAAGATCAAGGCAGCAGTCTCTACTGTTGTTCTCCTTCTTCCACCGAATGAATTGTTTTGTTCTGACTTACTTATTTATCACTTGATTTATCGCGCGATCCCGCAAATCCCGCGCATGCGTCTAGGAGCGGCGCATGCAGGCGGACCTGAGCGGAGCGGAGGTAGTGGAAATTGGAGTTTGAGACGCTCAGCTGCGACCTGCGGAGCGGACCGTATGTAGTGTAATTTTGGGGTTAGACTCAAAAAGGTGGGTGACCAGACCATCATGTTACCAACCTTTTTGGCAGAGGGACACCTGGTTAAATGTCTTATTTAATATCACTACAGTGGTGTGTGTTGTGATGTATCTGGTAAGTCAGATCAGATGAAATGTCCAGTCAGTAACTGTTATCCAACAAGGAGATCATTTAAATTAAAGTTTCATTTCTATTGTGGTTTGACTGCTGTATTTTTAAACCTACTTAACACAAAATTAATGTCATTCAGCTGTGAGGATGGAGAGCAGGAAGAGAAGATGACAGAGGAATCAGGACAGACTGGGGAAGGCAACAGGTTGGTCTAATGCAGGTGGAAGTGAGGGAACAGCTACTTAATCCCAAGCAATAAC
Organism: Garcialebias charrua; assembly: GCA_038048925.1. Taxonomy (NCBI): domain Eukaryota; kingdom Metazoa; phylum Chordata; class Actinopteri; order Cyprinodontiformes; family Rivulidae; genus Garcialebias; species Garcialebias charrua. Next base: position 24,149 of record JBBPBX010028157.1, read on the forward strand.
ATGTAAACATTATTTTTAAAAACTGTATTAAGATCTGTAATTTTTATAACTAATATGTATAATGCTTTTTTGACCATATGACAGTGCAGAATGCCACAGACAAAGGGTGAAGGAGACAGACACGAGGTCAGTGATAGAGGAGACAAGTGATGACATCAGGTAGGAATCAAAACTAACTAACTATGATCAAAACTAAATTTAAAAAAATGAAGTAGTGTAATGTGTATTGTATTAGTTAGACAATTAGAAAGAGTTATTCATTTTGTTCTGTTACTGAAAGATTATTATTGTTTGAACTGATTGTTTGAAAAAAGGGGCAGACATAATAAGATTTTTTCTTCTTTCTGCTACCTTTCATTTTTTTTTATTTTGTACATTATCATTTATGGGATTGTTTTGTATTGTGTTTTTTGTTTTAAAAAATGAACAAATTTAATAAACATAAATAATTACATTAGGGAGGCAACAAAAACCTGTACTGTATACCATGATGGTTTGAATTTCTGATGACCATCTTTCATTGTCTTCTTTTTTGGGAAAATTAGTTCAGGCAGACATGGTGAGTTAATCACCACAAAGCAGAGAGGTCCAGATGATGAAGAGGGAGAGGAGCAGAGAAGTCCAGATGATGAAGAGGGAGAGGAGCAGAGAGGTCCAGATGATGAAGAGGGAGAAAAGCACAGAGCTGCAGAGGAGAGGGCTGAGGCAAGGCTTTATTCATAAGATCCATCTGAATGGCCTTTACCACACAAAATGAGGGGCACATTTAGGCAGTACAGTACATGGTTGAAAATGGCCCACAGAAAGTTTCTGATGGCCCATATCCAAGACCAGAGAAGAGGTGTTTTTCCAAAATGTACTGTTTTCGTATACTGTCTAATGGAGAGAAAGTTGAATGAGATTGGTTACTTTATTCCAAAAATAATAACAGAGTCTATTGTTTTGCGTGTAAGCTTTTTGGTGAAGCTAAAGTTTTTGATACATGCCTTGTGGCAGGGTACAGTAACTGGCGATGTCTTTCAAAAACACTGAAGCACCATGAAACTGGTACTGTAGTTCTCACATAAACGCTTATCTGATGTGGAAAGAAATGGTATCTCGCTTACGCCTAGGTAAGACTATTGATAGTGAACTGCAGAGAACCATGGCAGCTGAAAAAGCACACTGGAGAAGTGTGTTGACTCGAGTTATTGACTGCATACTCTTCCTTGCAGAGAGAAACTTGCCACTAAGGGGGAAAAATTCTCAGTTAGGAAATCCTAAAAATTGAAATTTTTTGGGAATCCTTGAGCTCATTGCACAATATGATGTCACACTGGCAGAACATCTTAGAATGGCTGCCTCCAAACAAACCACTGGATATCTGACATGGTGCACTCAGAATGAATTTTTAGATTCAACATCAGAGTGTGTTTTGGGTAAAATATCTGCCCAGATCAAAGCCTCTAAGTACTTTGCAGTGGAACTGGACTGCACACCTGATATTTCAAAGCAAGAGCAGGCCTCAGTCATTATTCAATATATTGATACTGATGAGAAGAAAAAAGTCACTATTGCAGAGTCTTTTGTGGGGTTCACTGCTGTGAAGGACACAACTGGGAAAGGCCTCACAGATACACTAATAGGGGTTCTGGAGAGTCTGGGGTTGGATTTGGCTAATTGCAGAGGGCAAAGTTACGACAATGGCTCTAATATGAGGGGAATACACAAGGGTGTTCAAGCTTTAATACAACAGAGATGTCCAGAGGCTTTATTCATCCCCTGCTGCAGCCACAGCCTGAACCTTTTGTTATGTGATGCAGCCTCATCTAGCAGAGAGTAACTTTTTTTGGCACTGTTCAAAGATTGTACACAATCTTTTCATCTTCTGTGAAGAGGTGGGACATTCTCACAGAGTTTGTCGACATCACACTGAAGCCTCTGAGTGACACCCGGTGGGAGGCAAAGCTAGACTCTGTCAAAGCTATACGTTTCCAGATGGGGGGAATTTTAGATGCACTACAAAAGCTTGGAGAAGTGGCAGGAGACAGCAAGATTGTCTCAGAGGCAAAATCACTATCTGATGAGATTGTCAGTATGGAGTTCCTTGTGTGCCTCATAATTTGGTATGCCTTATTATGCGAGATCAACTTTGCAAGCAAGGCACTACAAGCAGCAGATGTGTCAATGGACACAGCCATTAGGCTAATCAAGTCTCTGAAAGAGTTTTTGCTCAAGTATAGAGAAGAGGGCTTTCAGAAGTCACTTGACACAAGCAAAATAGCCATCGAAATGGATGCTTCTCCTAAATTCAAAGAGAAACGACTTAAGGGCGAGGCATAGCTCCGCGCTAGCGCGAGGCCACGCTTGAGCGAGCGCCGCGGCACAAGCCTTTGAACGCTTGCGCGAACGCGCCAAGCTCAAATTTTACGACCGCTCACGCGCGCGCGGTGTCTCTCAATAAACTGCCCTGGTGGCGGACTGTTTTGTGTGACACACAAATGAATTAAATTCCTCTTCTTCATCGCTGATCTGGACTTTTCTTTTGTTTTTTTGCCAAAAGTCAAGTGATCGCTTGAAGCGGTCACCATTCACTTCCTCCTCCGATGAGGAGGAATGAATGAACTTGTTCTCAGACCCGACCTGTCAATCAAATCAGTAGGCTGTCAGCAAATGACCACATCAGCGACCTCAATTTGTCCCGTAGCTAAACGCTCCGCCCTGGTTCTGCTCAAATGACATCAAGTATTTGGAGCGAAAACGTTGGAGCCACAGGCTGCTTCACGCTGTGCTCTGCTGTGAACCCCCCACGCGCAGCGCGCGCGGTCTAACGCGGAGCTCTGCGCCGGCCTTTAGGAAGTAAAATAATTTCCCAGATGACAATTCATGCACTGGGCATCATAAAAAGGAACCCACAAGGCACTTCAGGTGCATGGTTTTCAATGTTATTGTTGACACGCTCATCCAAGAGCTGTCTGAGAGGTTTTCCAATTTTCAACTTGTGTCTGAGAAATTTAAATTCATCACTAAAATGGAGCACATGACAAAAGCTGAGCTGGAGGAATCAGTGACCACATATGCCCTGAGCACTTGTGATGTTTCAAGAGATATAATTCAAGAAATATACCCAGCAAGCCGTCTACTGAAGGGTTACAAGGCTCTAGAAAAGTTAAATTTTCTAATTCAAGAGGATCTTGATTTGGTATTTCCAAATTTGACAGTAGCCCTTAGAGTATTTTTAACCATGCCTCTGACAGTTGCATCTGCAGAGAGATCATTTAGCAAGCTGAAGCTCATTAAAACATACCTTCGTTCAAATATGAGCAATGATCACTTGTCCCAGTTAGCAGTGATCTCTATTGAAAACAGTGTGGCACGGTCTATTTCATTTGATGTTATAATAGACAAATGCAAAGTCACGGAATGTAACAGTTTAAATGTCATAAATGTTTAAACTCTGACATGGACTCCAAGCTGTTAAGATTTCATATTTCAGCTACATAAAATGTTGAGCACCGAGTACCACTACTGTTATATATTTGTACTTTATTAAACTTATTATTTGTTTATGATTGAAATGATCACCTGATATAACATGTAACATAAAAAAATCTGTAATATTGGTACTGTATTTTCTACGTGCATGACTAAGGGAGGAAAGCTGTATGAGGCGGCATGTAAAAATGAGCGGGGGGAGGGGGGCGCCGTTCATGTTTTCGTATCCACCTCAAAAATATGTAGTTGCGCCCCTGCAGCCAGCCATCAGGTGAAAAGAAGGAACCCAGACCCAGACCAGTGGTCATTCCGTATGTTGCGGGAGTTTCAGAGACATTGAGACGTTTATTTTCTAAACACAACGTCCCAGTGGCTTTTAAACCCCAAAATACATTACGGCAAAGACTGGTTCATCCCAAAGATCCAGTCCCCCGGCACAAACAGAGTAATATTGTGTATGCTGTTCAGTGTCAGGAGGGTTGTGATCATTCTTATATTGGGGAAACTATAGGTAGTCCCCGACTTACGAGCGCTCTTACTTACGAGGTTCCGGACTTACGAGCTGGCGAATTTTTGGAAAAAACGCAAAAAATACAGAGTTTTTCTGTGTTTTTTCACCACAGTTCGTTAGCTAAACATGTGGACACACGTTTCCGATCATTTTTATGCACTCATAAGCAGTTTTTCGATGAAAAACGAGTGTTCGTAGTCGCGCTAGCAAAACCGTTCCAACTTACGAGCGAAAATCCGGACTTACGAGAACATGTGCTTCGTGTTCCAACTTACGAATTTTCGTCTTACGAGCACCTGGTTGTAACGGAACTCGCTCGTAAGTCGGGGACTACCTGTAAACAGCCACTGGTCAAAAGGATGGCCCAGCACAGAAGATCAACATCATCAGGTAAGGACTCTGCAGTCTACACTCATCTCCAGGCCAGCGGTCACTCTTTCAGGGATGAAGATGTTCACATCCTTGATAGAGAAGAGCAATGGTTTGAGAGAGGAGTAAAGGAGGCCATCTTTGTGAAAAGAAACAGTCCATCATTAAACAGGGGTGGAGGCCTCCGGGTTCAACTGTCCCCGTCCTACAATGCTGTTATTGCTGGTATCACTCAGCCCTCTGTGAATAGCAAACAAACATCAGGGTGCTAACGATCCATTGTCAGGCTGATGGTCCTTGACCATGTAAGCAGCTGGTTTTGGCTGTCATCAGCCAACTGGTTGATCTACTGTGAGAGGGTGCTATTTAAGGGACTGAGCTGAACACATCAGCTCAGACTGAGGAAGTCTTTCGGACGAAAGACGAAACGTTTCTAGTTTTTTTTGTTGCTTTGTTTTGTTTTTTGAATGTCCAGAGGACCAGACTTAGCTTTTTTAGATTTTTCTACCTGGATTATTGAGCATGCATCAGGGTATTGTGTCCTATCGCTGGTACTGCTCATTGTAACACTCAATATTGGATTAAAGCTGAGGTATTTGTGCTCAAACCTGCTCCTTTCCTTCTGCCTGTCCAGGCACGGTGGCTACATCCTGGCCGGCTTCTCCCAGGGATACTTTGTGGTTATTTCAGCCACAACGCTGAAAAGAAAAAAACCTCGTGGTACTAACGTAACGTTAAGCGAGTGGCTCGAAAAACTCGCAAAAAAACTGTATGCAAATAAACTATACCGTGAATAACAACTTTGTCCAACCATGTATTACGAAAGGACTGAGAAATGCCTGCAAAAAAAAAGAACTACTTGTACTCATGTTTTTTGAGATCTAGAACACAAAAATCTGAAGAAAAGTATAAGAGGTATAAAAATAAGTTCGTAGGTATTGTAAGAAAATGCAAAAAGGAATATTACAGTGAATTATTGAATAAAAGTAATGGTGATACTAAAGCAATTTGGAGAGTAATGAACAATGTCTTGAAGAATCATAAATCAAAGTCTGGCATTTCACATCATTTTGTAATAAATAATGAGGATGTTTATGACGAAAATTATATTGTAAATGGTTTTAATCGATATTTTGTAAATGTGGGATTAAGTCTTGCAGCCAAAATTCCAAAAGTTAATAACAAAGTGAATCACTCAATCATTAGCAGTGCTAACAGTATTTTTCTTAAGGAAACGAATAAAGAAGAAATAATGAATGTTGTTAAAACATTTCTGACAAGAGATCTAAAGACTGGTTTGACATGGATATTAAATTTGCAAAAGTTATAATGAGTCATGTCATTGAGCCATTTACATATATTTATAATTTATCCTTTTCTACTGGAAAATTTCCGGATAATATGAAAGTGGCTAAGGTGGTATCTCTTTTTAAAGATGATGATAAAAGCATATTTAACAACTATAAACCCATATCCTTGCTACCACAGTTTTCAAAAATCTTAGAAAAACTATTTGTGATTAGATTAGACCAATTCATTGATAAACATAACATTTTAAGTAACCGTCAGTATGGATTCAGAGCAAAAACTTCTACGTCAAATGCTATAATGGAATTACTATAATTGAACAAATAACTACAGCGGTTGATCAAAAAAAATTGTCTTGGGATTTTTGTTGATTTGAAAAGGGCCTTTGATAATGTGGATCATACCATTCTCATCGACAAATTGAGTAAATATGTTGTGAGAGGACCAGCATTGCAGCGGGTAACTAGCTATCTCAGTAACAGGAAACCATTTGTACAAATAAATGATGTAAGATCCAACCTCTGTAATATATGGGGCGGCCGTGGTGTAGTGGTAATGGCAGTCGTCTCCCGATCGGAAAGTTGGCGGTTCGACTCCCGGGACCCGCACCATGTGTCGTTGTGTCCTTGGGCAAGACACTTAACCCTGAGTTGCTCCCGGTAGGACTGGAAAGCACCTTGCATGGTAGTCTGCCGCCACCGGTTTATGAATGTGTGTAGCATTCAATATATGTGTAGCACTTTGAGATTTTCAGTAATGAAAAGTGCATTATAAATTGAATTAATTATTATTATTATATTACATGTGGAGTCCCTCAGGGCTCTATCATAGGACCTAAGTTATTTATTCTGTATGTTAACAATTTGGTTAAGGTGTCAGTACTTCTCAAATGTATCCTTTTTGCTGATGATACAATTTTTTTTAGTTTTGGTCATGATATTACACCGATCTTTGAGTTTATGAAGATAGAATTACTAAAAATACAAAATTGGTTTAATCTAAATAAATTGTCATTTAATTTAGATCAAACTAAATATATATTTGGTAATAAAAACAAACTGTTGATATTCCTTTTATGATTGATGGTGTTGAGATCTGTCGTGTGAGTGAAGTGAAATTCCTGGGTGTCATTATTGATGACAAACTGACGTGGAAACATCACATAAATTCATTAAAGACAAAGATAGCGAGATCTATTGCCGTTCTGTACAAAGTCAGGAACCTATTAAATGATAAAGCTATGTACTTGTTGTACAACACAATTATTGTTCCACATATAATTTATTGTATTGATATCTGGGGCAAAGCATGTAAAACATTTACGGAACCTGTTTTTTTTATTACAGACAAGAGGTATAAGAATAATTACCACAAAAAATTATTGTCACCCATCTAGCACATTGTTTCATCAGTTGAGGTTGTTAAAGTTCAGTGACTTAGTGGATCATAATATTTTGTCAGTCATGTACTGTATAGAGCTCATAAAGAAGAACTGCCATTTAATATACAAATACTTTTTGTTTAACGTCAAAGCTGTTATAATCTAAAGGGAGCAGATATTTTTGTTTAACCTAAATACAGAACAAGTTCGAGGGGTTGGCCAACCTCAATTCAGGGAATTGGTTTGTGGAATGATTTGGATACTGTAATTAAAAATGCCAAATCATTATTTACATTTAAGAATTTAATCAAAGCCAGATTATTACAAAAATATATATGAATTAGTTTTCTCGTGTTGTTTTGTAATTTGATAATTATGAGTTATTTTTTGTTCTGTTACTTGTTGAAGTTTTTTTTGTTTGAACTGACTGTTTGAAATAGGTGGCAGATATAATAAGATTTTCTCTTCATTCTGCCACCCTTCATTTTATTTCTTAATATTGTATAGTCACATTTGTTGATTGTTTTTTTTTTGTGTGTGTTGTATTTTAAAATGAATAAATTTAATAAAATAAAACCGTCTGTAAAAACCGTGCACGGCTCCGATGTGTCTCTGTCCATTCAGTAAACATTTCAATGCACAAAAAAACTACTACAAAACATGAAAATACATCTATGCAACCTTTACTCACTGTATGTGTGGGGTTTCTCTGGGAACTCCAGTTTCCTCCCACAGACAAAAATAAAAAACTTCAAAGGCAGAAAATCTCAGGCCTTGACCATATTGAAACGTGCTTTAGGCGTTCACCTGTGAGGTGGGAAACCAAGACTATTAGATTTGGCCCACTTGGATCACATTATTGGCAAATATTAGTTCTGTTTTGCTTATTAGTTTTCAAAGCACCTATCAAGAAACAAGCAAAGAAAAAAAAAAACTGAAAGCCAAAAGGAGCACCCCCCCAAAAAAAATATTAAAAGGATGAATTGTTTCAACAAGAAGAACCTGTCTAGAGGATTTTTTTGTGTTCTGCCCGTGCACTTGTGGGTTTTGTCCCCCCCAAAAATAAACAGATAAAAAAAAAACGGAAAGCTAAAAGGAGCACCCTCCGACACACACACCAAGAGACAAAACGTTTCAACAAAAATAATCTGTCCAGAGGACTATTGAACATGCATCAGGATACTTTCTTGGGGGAGTTTTCATGTTCTGCCCATACAGCCGTTGTAGGTTTTCTCCGGTAATCCGGTTTGCTACCAAAAAAAATGTAAATAAATTAATTGGTTGCCAGTTTGTTAGACTATGTTCTATATCTGAAGCAGTGAGAGGAGGAGCACTCGTCATCCATTTCAGAAGGTTTATTTTACCCTCATATAAAGTACAAGACCACAAGCCCTGGGCCATTGTCACCTTACTATCCGGTCATACATAATGGCCCTGAGTGTAAACAGAAACAGCTCTTCAGAGCTTGGCCACACCTCCGGGAGTCATCATCACCTCCATCGGCGAATGAGAAGTCCTAGTCTATCATGTGACCCAGCTCTCAGCCAATAATATCTCGCCATCTTGTGTTCTATAAAACGGTGGTGCGTGAATGTTGGGAGTTGTAGATACTTTGCTCGTAACACATGTCTCCCTTGTGGATTTAAACCGTGATGTTCAATCAGTCTTTCTTCTTGAAGACGTCTCGCTTTTTCCTGGCTCATTTAAATAGTAAAAACCAAAATTATGAGCAAAAAAGATATGAAAGTAATATTTTAAAAGAAATACACCAATGCTGTATCAAACAGGATCTAAATAATGAAGAGAAAAATAATCTCATGGAATTACAATCCAAACTAAATCAACTTTATCTGAACCGAGTACAAGGTGCTTTTGTGAGATCTCGTGCAAAGTGGAAAAAAACTCCTCTTATTTCTTTAACTTAGAACGTAGCAGACAGCAGAATAACTGTATCTCAAGTCTTTTAATAAATGAGAATGAATGTAAAGATCCTAAAATATTAGAGAAAGAAGTGTTTGAATTTTATTCTGAACTATACTCAGCTAAGTACTCAGAAGAAGACTGTGAATGTTTTTTTAATAGCATCTCTACTCTGATACCAAAGATTGAGACTTCCTTCAAAGAAAATTGTGATGCTGAATTTAAAATGGAGGAGCTGGATTCAGTTATTATGAAAATGACCTCAAATAAATCCCCAGGCTCTGACGGTCTCACTGTAAATTTTTACAAATTTTTTTGGGAAGATATAAGGAAAATACTATTTAAAGCCTTATTGGATTGTATTGATAAAGGAGAATTGATGTCAAGTATGAAACAAGGACTGATTGTTCTGATCCCTAAAGCAGGCAAAGATAAAAGACATTTAGATAACTTAAGACCTATTACCTTACTGAATACGGATTACAAAATTTTTTCTGCTGCTATTGCAGCTAGGCTCAAGAAAGGAATTTCAGATATAATTAGTGAAACTCAATCAGGTTTTCTGAAAGGACGATCTATTCACAATAATATTAGACTTGTTTTAGACTTAATTGATTACAGTGATTTGATTGACGGAAACGGATTTATTCTTTTCTTAGATTTTTACAAAGCATTCGACTCTGTTGAACATACATTTATCTTTAAAACACTTACTCATTTAGGATTTGGCGAAAACTTCAGAGATTTAATTAAGATGCTGTATAAAGACATAAACAGTTGTGTAACCCTAAGTCATGGAACCTGTAACAGATTCAGTATTAGTAGAGGAATCCGCCAAGGCTGTGGAAGTTCACCATTGTTATTCATAATGGTCGCAGAGATGCTGTCCATACTAATTAAAAACTGTGGAATAACTGGAATTGATGTAATGGACAAGCAAATAATAATAAGTCAACTAGCTGATGATACAACCCTTTTCTTGAAAAATGAAGATCAGATTCCTGTAGCACTTCAAACCATAGATCTTTTTTCTAAAGCCTCGGGACTTCGATTAAATATTAATAAATGTGAGCTATTTTCCCTGAAGGATCAGCCGACGTTATCATTATGTAACATAAATGTTAAAAAAGAGGTAAAATACTTGGGTGTAGTGATAACAAAGGATAAAATGATCTCTGACAAGGTGAATATTTGGAACAATATTGACAAATGTAAATCGATTCTAAATAGGTGGTCACAGAGGGACATTTCAATTTTTGGTAGGATTTTATTAACTAAGATGGACAGTCTTTCCAGATTTATTTATCCAGCATATTCCCTTCCTATATCAACCAAGATGATAAAGGCTATCAATACTTTAAATTTTAATTACATTTGGAGGAAAAAAAATCACTATATATGTAAAAATGACTTGATTAAAACTTACGAAGATGGTGGAGGGAATGCAATAGACTTTGAAATTATGAATGGTACGTTGAAACTTAAATGGCTAAAATCTTTTCTAAATAATAATCTTTCAATTTGGTCATATATACCCAATTTGGTGTTCAATAAGATAGGGGGACTTCATTTTCTCTTAAAATGTGATTTTGAATTTAGCAGATTGCCAGTGAAACTCTCAGAATTTCATAAACAGGTTCTTCTTTACTGGAAACTTACTTTCAGTCATAATTTCACACCACACAATACACCAGTGTGGAACAATAGGTACATTCTAATTAACAAAAAATCTATATTTATCGAGGAATGGTGTTCTAAAGGGGTATGGGCTGTGGCGCATTTCATGGACAACGAAGGAAACATCTTACAATATCAAGAGTTCTGTAAAAAATTTCAACTACATTGTGATGAGAAAAAATATAACCAAATTTTAAAGGCTATTCCAGTCTCTCTTAGGGCTATGGTGAGACAAGATATTTTATTCTCTGATATTTCCCCTGGTCTGAAACAACTCTGTATTGATGGAGTTGCTGTCTCTGATTATCAATGCAACAACAAATTTTTGAGAAACAAATTACTGCATCACTATTCTCCTAATTTAAATAGGAGACAATATATTCTGAAGGACTTTAGTAAAGCAGACATTAAAAAGATCAGAACTAATTTTTTATCATATCCAGTCCCGCCTAAAGCCAAAGAAGTTCAATTTAAAATCTTAAATAGAATTTATCCTACTAAGGAATTTCTAAGGAAAAAATTTAAAATGGACACTGGAAATTGTGTTTTTTGTGAAACAGAGAGTGAGAACCTGGAACATCTTTTCTTTGATTGCAGGGTAGTTAAACAATTTTGGCTTGATTTTAAAATGTGGATCCAATCCAAAGGGATTCAGCTACTGACTCTCACTTTGAAAGAAATTAAATTTGGGTTAATTAACACGATTGAAAATAATGAATATGCTATCAATAATTTGATTTTATTGGCTAAACATTACGTTCATAAATGTCGTTTTTTCAAATGTAAACCTAATGTGAACCACTGGAAGAATGAGCTAAAGTCCTATGCAAAATCTTTAAAATATGTAAATGAAAAAAATGCTGGCAAATTTCTTAGTTTCTTGGCTGATTTCAATTTCCTGATATAGTTTGTATTTTTATATATATTTTTTTAATTTTTTTATTATTGCTCTTTATCTGTTTTATTTACACTTTGTCATGAATCACCTTTTATAACTGATGATTGTAAGAATTGGTACTTGTTTGTTTTGTATTGTTAATTGTTAAATAAAGTTAAAAAAAAAAGTATATTGACAACTGTATCTATGTCTGTTGTGTTGCAATTTAAATGTGCTGACGTGTTAAACTGCAAGAGAAGTGAAATCTGTCAATCAAGTGTAATGGTGTTAATTTTAGTTGATTTATTTTAAATAAATGGTAGTGTCTCCTGGCATACCAAACTAAAATCAACGTCCCTGTCACTTAATGGCTTTATTTATTTATCCATCATAAAGATCACAGAAATATTGGGTAAACTGAAAAAAAAAGAATCCGTGAAATTACTATTAAATCTGAATAAGTAATTAATTAAGGATAAAGAGGTCAGCTTAATACTGACCCCCCCTAAAATCCTTTACAGCTATTAGCTTGTCAATGACGTCGGAAATGACGGCTTATAACTCGGGCAACGTTACGTCAGAAAAGTGTCTCCGACTGCAGACAATGTAGCGAGGCTCAACGTAGTCCATAAATCTTCAGAATCCGACACCCTCACCAACGAAAAATAAAACTTCCATACCGTCGACATTTTGAATTTTCTCTCCGCTGTAAGATCAGGTAGGCGCACGTGACGTCATCACATTGTGTTGCCGCTGCAGCAAAAACATTGCCTTTTATATCGGCAAGTTATTTTAATTTTGTTTGAGAACGTCACAGCAGCTTGTAAAGTAAAATCAACACTCCAGTCCAGCTGGTGGCAGTAATGCGCTTAAAATAAGTTCCCCAACCACCAATAAAATCAATAGAAGAAGAAGAAGGATCAGATTACTGATCGCTGATTTGACACTGATCCTGGCAGAGGTACATCTGTTTTGAATGTTGTTCCTTTTTGGAGCTTTGTTTTATCTTAATTGCTCCTTTTGATTTTAAGTGTTGGATCCTCTTTAGAGGGAGTGACGCACAAGGAGCACACATTGACTGGTTTCAATTATCAGGAAGTAAAACTAA
>JBBPBX010028158.1:0-14190 GCA_038048925.1 Garcialebias charrua
AGTGGTGCTGCTAGCACACCAACGTTAGCTTCTCCTTTCATGGAAGCAGGGAGAAGCTGTACAACAGCAGTTCAGTTTCCAACTGGGCAGCAAGAATGTTCGGTGGTCGTGTGGATGAAGAGGTCTCACATGGCAAAAGTGGTCCTCAAAGAGAAGCAACAACTCCTCAGTAAGAATGCATTTTAAATATTTTTATCAAAGTCAGCTAAAGTAATTTAAACTAATCCTCATGTGTGTGCCTTTCAGAGTTGCCCCAGCACATGCTGGTATTGGATGTGAGGACAAGATGGAACTCTCTGTTTTTTATGATTGAGAGGTTCTGTGAACAGTTTCCTGCGATCCAAGCTGCAGCTGTAGACCCACAGCTAAGAAAGCCCATGGAAAATGACAAGTATGCAATACTTGGTGGGGAAAAGACAAAATTAGAATAAATAAAGCAATTAATAAATGTTTGTTTTGTTCATATTGCAGATTGGCAGAGACTGGATCGTAAAATACAACTGTACAGAAGCCTAACAGCAATTCCAACAAAGGACAACCCAACCCTCTGGTGGTGGATGAAGGAGGACACACTGCCCTTATTATCATCTTTTGCTGAGAAGTACTGTATCTCTGTGTACAAGCATCCTCCACCCCATCTGAGAGGGTGTTCTCCACAGCTGGGGATACGATCAGTCCTGAAAGATCCCGTATCCTTCCTGAGAAAGCAGATATGTTAATTTTTCTGAACAAAAATTGCTAGTTTGTTTTGATTAAGTTTTATTGTTTATTAGGAAATTCCTAATACAGTAAACAATAAAACTTCATCAAATAGGAATACTACATATATTTTTGGTTTTGGTGAAGGATCATTAAATTATTTATGAACACAAATGGTTTACTATATTTTATTACCCAAATGAGAATTGATAACAGAATTGATAAGGAATTGAATCGATAAATGACATCGATAAAGGCATCGATTTTGATAATTTCTTATCAATTCCCATCCCTAATTGTGACAAGACAATACTTACAATGAGAATTCAGTGTCACACAGTTCACAATTACAATACCTGTATCTTAAAAAAAAGGTTATATGTAACGGAAACTTATTTGATAGAAGCTACATGTGCATTTTATTTTCAAATCTACAACTGAAGCTACAAACTCTGAAATGCTATGTGTCACTGCATGAGATTTTGTTGATTTTCATTTCAAATTGATACGTTTTTTTTTAGAATGATGTAAAGAATTTCTTTACATGGCAATCATTCTATGATTTGGCAGCACAGTGGCACAACTGGTAGAGCTCCCATCTAAGCTTAGCTTACATTAGAGGGGCGTTTTCAACAGTGGAGGTCAGCAGGTGCCCTCTGGGGCACACTCTCATTCCACTCGAGGTTGATCGCCTTGTGGTCCCTTTTCTAAGGGCGTGCCGTGTGCCTGCAGGCAGACATCTGGGCTGCTGCAAGCTGGAGTTTTTCACAAACACGTTTGGCAAAAACATTGTTGTGATTGTTTTTGCAAGTGACGTTGTTATGTCCTGCAATTGCATAAGACTGACAGCAGGGGGAACCTCCGAGTAGGGAGAGAACAGGATGTGTGGAGGAGAGAAGAAGAAGTTGGAAGAAGTGAAATAAAGCATGGTGTTATGAAGTCAGCTCCGTCTACAGTACTCTGATTCTACACCTACATATTAGCAACAACACAACATTGGCGACGAGGATCGACGAGAATCGACGAGGATGGCTCTTTCTGTACCTTTGCCTGCTCCATTCATGCCGTGCCCAGGTGAACCGACAATACCGTTTCCAACGTGGCTAAAGATGTTCGACAACTACATGCTAGTGATAGCCGCGTCGGGAGATGGCTGGCCTGATGCCAGAAAGCGCGCGGTTCTACTCCATGCTTTGGGTACGGAAGGACAAAGACTTTTCTACAGCCTGCCGAATACCGGGACCACGTTCGCTACTGCTATTACTGCTCTTAAAGAACATTTCGTCCCGAAGGTGAACGTGATTGCTGAACGTCACAAGTTTCGACAACGTGTACAACGGCCGGATGAAAAGGTACAACAATTCTTAGCTTCTCTGCGTGAGTTAGCTGCCACATGTGACTTTGGAAACATGGAGGAACAAATGCTACGTGATCAACTGATAGAGCGTGTTGCTAATAATCGAATCAGAGACAGACTGTTACTCGAACCGGAGCTAACTCTTGCTAAAGCTACAACGTTGGCGCTACAAATTGAGAGTGGATTAAGAGATGCTAACGTACTTTCTGATGCTACCGCTGCTAGCATTTCTGTTCCCGTGAGGGCTGTACTGTCTGATGCTAACGCTGCTAACGCTTCAGCTCCCGTGAGGGCCGTACAAAGACAGCCGAAGTCAAGCCGCCGCTGGGACGCGAGGAGGACGCCGCGGGACCATGCTACTTCCACGACTCAACTTGCTGCTACTACACGCCGTTCCTGCTTCCGCTGTGGATCCTTCGACCATCTTGCTAACAACCCTGCATGCCCTGCTGCTAAAACGACATGCAACGAGTGTGGTAAAGTGGGTCATTTTTCACGTGTTTGCCGTTCAACTCAAAAGGAGGTACGTGAAGTCGTCGTTAATGAAGCCACGGTTCTTTACATGAACAATGCTGTACAAGACAAGATTCTCTGCACCGTTCAAGTGACTGTTAATGGACGACGTACAGATGTTGAGCTGATTGTGGATACAGGCTCATCAGTGTCCATTATACCAGAAGAGATCTACCACACCTACTTTTATGACTGTGTACTAACTGAACCTACAGTTACTCTTGTTACTTATGCAAAAGAGAAAATTGCTGTGAAAGGGTGCTTAAAAGCTACTATTTCTCATGATGGTATTTCTACTGAAGGTACTCTTATTGTTGTTCAGTCAGGTGCTGCCCTGCTGGGTTTAGATTTATTCCAAGCATTACAAATGAAGCTTGAGGGACGACAAATTGCTACTGCTAATGCTACTTCTACTACCTCTATGGTTCAGCCAGCTTTAACAAATACTGCTTCTGATCATTCTCCAGGAATGTCAGTTAGGGAAGTTGGTTATGATAAAAATTTCATACATAAAGTACAGATGTTGCCGAATGCTGTTCCAGTGCAACAAATAACTACTACTGCTCCACTTACTCCTGTTGAATTTCCTAGCAAACCATGGGAAAAAGTTGCAATTGACATTACAGGTCCGTTTGAAAATGCTAAATGGGACTGCCGTTATGCTATTGTGCTAACAGACTACTACAGCAAATGGCCTGAGGTTGCATTCGCTCCTACTGTTACTACAGACGTAATACTGAGTGTCCTAACAACTGTGTTCAGTCGAGAGGGTAATCCAATGTATCTTGTTTCAGATAATGGTACTCAGTTTACTTCACATGCGTTTAGTACTTTTCTGAGAGAGAGAGAGATACAGCACTTAAAGTCAAGTGAATATTATCTTAACGCAAATGGTGCTGTGGAAAGCTTTAACAGACTGCTTAAAGCTCCACTGACATCATCTTTTGACTTTTCAAAAAATGGCACAACATATATAAATATTAAGATTGACCCCTGACCGTTTTTGCTAAAATAATGTTAAATTAATGAAAATTCCTCCCAAAAACAGTTTAAAATTAGCGCAGTTTTTTTAACACGATAAATAGGGATTTCGCCGTCGCAGGATGATGACGTCATGACAAGGAATTTCTCTACTGCGCAGCTTGAAAACAATGGAGGAGCTACAAACTCGATCCGTCCAATTTAGCCATTTAAAAGTTAATATTTTAGCGGATTGTCTGCAGAGAAGCCAAAGTTATTTCCAGTAAACAGCAGGTTATAATTTTTTTTCAGCTCCTGCTGGTTTTTGGAGACTTTTCACTTCATGAGGTGAGCTGCTGTGTGGAGTTACATGAGCTTCATGTGGACTAGGCAGAAGTAATTCTACAACATGTACATCGTCTCCAGCCTCCACAGCACTGAAATGGTAATATATTAGTTAATGTTCCTAATAATTATTCAACATTAATTAATAGTTTAAAAAATTAGTCCCTTTTAAAATATCTGTTAAATATATTATTCTTTTATTTTATTTTGTTTGTGTTTTCAGGTTTCCAGGTCTCCAGTCCATCACCTGAGGCTCTTCCTGTTGAACCACTAGTACAACCCAGACTTTCACATCACAGCAGGTAAGATTGCATCAACGAAAAGAATAGTACTCAACAATATTCTTTGATGTAAATCTGTTGATTTTCTGTGGTTCTGATGAGGGAAGTGACAAAGTGGATGCAGCATTCAGCCCATAATGGACCCAGATGTCCCCTGCGTCCAGACCTACAACACCTGGACATCCATGAGCGTTGTGGAGCGAGGAGGTGGTGGAGTCTGAAGAAGTACAAGCAGCAGGATGAGGAGAAACTAGACCGATGTCCCCTGCGTCCAATTGACCCTAGGTGTGAGTGTGAGAGTGGATGGTTGTTTGGTGTGAGTGAGACAGGTCCCTCTTGTAAATGAGTCCCCGTGACTCAACGAGGCTAGCCTGTATAAATAAAGGTTGAATGAATGAAAACTGGACTTTATTTGTTGTAGAAAACGTTTCGACTTCTGTCCAGAAGTCCAGAATTGAGAAAGACTTCTGGACAGAAGTCGAAACGTTTTCTACAACAAATAAAGTCCAGTTGATCCTGTATTGAACGCCTTTTTTGATTTCAATATGTTAATAGGTTTTTATAGGTTTAGAGATTCATATTTTTTGCCTTTTATTTGTGAAACCAGGTCAGAGGAAGCTGGTTCTGGTTTGGTCGATTGGACCCGGTGTTACACCACATTCTGTGACCTGCAACAGTTCATGCAACACCGCCCCCTACGGTCACAATATACGATGGTCACAGAATATGGTGTAACACCAGTTCGCAACGTGCTCCAAACAGGAAGTTGATTCATTTTCTGTTCTGTAACTGTGACGTGATAACGTCACTACGAATACTCGACGTGAAATTAAAAAACTTGATAGAGGTCCAAGTAATCGATGTGTCGCTTACTCGAGTAAATGGTAAATGGTAAATGGAGCTTACTTATATAGCGCCTTCCAGCCCCCTGTGAGGAGCCCCAAAGCACTTTACAGTACCAGCCATCCACCCATTCATACATAAATTCATACACCGGTAGCGGTAGCCTGCCATGCAAGGCGCCATCCAGACCTACTTGGAGCAACTCGGGGTTAAGTGTCTTACCCAGGGACACAACGACACATGCTGGGGGGAAGCGGGATTCGAACCTCCAACCTTCCGATCGGGGGTCGGCTACCACTGTGCACTAGTCACGCCCCCAGACACCCAACCCCCCCAGCCCACGAACCCGCAACCCACCAGCGAGTCGAGAGCCCCCCGCCAGAGCTGGGCACCAGAGCGCAAGCCAGCCCAAAGCATGGATACCCGTCCACCAGAGCCCAAGATCCCCGACCCCCACCAGGCCCAAGCCAGTGGACGACACGCCCCCAGAATCCCAAGTCCCCGGCGCCCACCCCGAACCCACCCCAGCATAGCCAGTCCACCGATCGGTGACCCATGACCGCTGCCACAGACCACCTGAGGGCCAGCATGCAGCCACCAGCAGACATCCCCCAGAACCATCCAGGTCCTCCCCAAGGTGAAAGCAGAGCCCCCCTGCCCAGATACCACCAACAGCCCAGCCCCTGACACCCCCACCTGGCGCCCCAAACCCCGACACCCCCCCATATCAGCCCCAATGCCCCACAAGGCCAGATCCCAGACCCCTCACCCCCACTATGTAACGGAGCCGATCAAAGAATGACAAAGAGATTGATCCGATGTGTCGGCAGATGCTGTTTCAAGACTAATATGATCTAACAGATCATATTAGTAACCGGTAGGACTGGAAAGCACCTTGCATGGTAGTCTGCCGCTACCGGTGTATGAATGTGTGTAGCATTCAATGTGTGTAGCGCTTTGAGATTTTCACTAATGAAAAGCGCGTTATAAATTGAATTCATTATTATTATTATTATTAACAGAAGATTTTTATACTGATTAATGCTGATTATTTTTATTTTTCCAGTTCAGCAGTATAGTTTTCTTTGCGATGCATGAGGCAGTGAAAATCATGCAGGATGTATTATTTTCTACTGTAACATCTTCAAAGATACCCAATAAGCAAACAGTTGGAGAGAGTAGAATATTACCGGTACCTTTCAGACATTTAGACAAGTCTTCACAAACCTGGACCCAGAACCTCTGAATGGGTGGACAAAACCAGAGTGCGTGAATATAATCATCAGGTATATTGCCTGTGCAATGTGAGCAGTTGTTAGATGATGTAAATCCCATCTTAAACATTCGCTGACCTGTATAATGTACTCTATAGAGAACTTTATACTGTATTAATTAACTCCCATTTGCTTCTAAACTTCTGGAAAAAATAGTTGAGTCCCAGTTGAAGTTCTTCCTGGAGGATCACACTATCCTTGAGTTATTCCAATCTGGCTTTAAACCTTTCCACAGCACTGAAACTGCCCTACTGAAGGTTTTTAACTGCTTTGACACCATCAACCATGAGATCCTCATTGCTAGGTTGGAGCAGTGGGTAGGAGTCACAGGGTCAGCCCTCATTTGGTTCAGATCCTACCTCGCTGACAGATCCTTTTGTGTTTCCATCAAAGATTTTATTTCTGCAGCGGCAGTGCTTAAAGACCATGTAAAGTAAATTTCAATATTTTCTTCAATCAACATTATAAATGTCATAATTGTAATCTTGTAAATGAGTAAAAAGTCTCAAATTGTAGCTCAATTAATTTTGGAGTTATAGATCAAACTTTGTTTAAAGATATTTCTGTTTCAGGATTTTTTAGGCGTGGTTTAAATGTGACCGAGTTTCGTCACGCGGTCTAAAGCCCCACCCCCTGCAGCTCCAGCCGTATAAATTAGTTTTTCGCCTCGGTGGATCCGTTCACTCGCGAATCGCAGATAGCATCAGATAGCAATAGCATAGATATTTTGTTCATTGTTAGCTAGCTAATCAATTATGCCTCGTTCCTGCATCTTCCCTGGATGTCGCAATGGTCAGGGCACCCGCTACCGACCGTCTCCCTCCAGGACACCGCCGCCGCCTTTCCTGCACCTGACGGCGGGATAATGTCGCGTCCAAACTTAGTAAGTTGCTGTTTGTGCTTATTATTTTAAATAATCTAAGTGTTGACCATTTAGTAACTACCAAATGTAATAAATGTACAAATCATAACGTGTTTTTATACCGCATGGTTTTATACCGAGTCTCTGTAATAGGTGTATCTTTTCTTTCTTTCTTTCTTTTTTCTTCTTTTTTTTAATTGCTAAGCCTGTGCCCTACAAGTTCACAAGCTCCTTTTTTGCTAAGAAAATGCGACAGGTCCATTGCATACTTAGTTATCAACGTGATTACTCTTTATTTTAATCACCAACACAGACCCCGCATGCGAAGTGACCGGGTCGGACCGGGTGCAGCGAGTCCGCTCATCTTCTAAAATAGCGCTTATTATTAAACACATAACAGCGTAGTTATGAATTATAGTTGTGTCCTCAACTTTAAAAACAAAACCAGAGTTGTTAGTGCACTAAAAACAGCGTAACTCTTGGAAAAAGGAGCTGCTGTTACAGCCAGAACTCAGATAAAAACAGAGCAGGTTTAGCTGCTGCACCTGTCTGCCTCTCCACACACAGCTCAGCTCAGGGGGCAGGACACCAGCGCAGTACTTCGCTGAAACCACGCCCATGCGCTGACACGCCCCCACCATTTCAGACCAGGGCACAATTATGTTTTTTCATTATTTTTGAGACAATTTTATAAGGTAAACAATGTTTTTAATCAGTCAGATTTATATGGGTGATTAATAACATACAGTATTTATGCCGTGTGACAAACTCAAAACACACATTTAATTTTACTTTACACTGTCTTTAAATGGGGGGTTCCGCAGGGGCCCATCCTGGGTCCTCTCCTATTCTCTTTATACCTACTTGGTGCTATTTTGCGGAAGCACATCATACCTTTTCACTTCCATGCCGATGACTGTCAAAATTTACTTCCCCCTAAGACAAAATGGTACGTGCTCTATTCAACCTTTGCTCTACTGCCTGGCTGACATCAGGGACTGGATGGATTAACATTTATTAAGTTTCAATGAAAAGAAGTCTGAAGCCATGTTGTTCCCTCCCAACGACATGATCACAAACCACTGCATCGGCCTTTCTGCTCTAGCCCTGTCAGAAAAACAAAAAGTCACAAATCTGGGAGTGATAATGGATCCTTCCATGAAACTCAACAGTCATGTAAACATGATCGTTAAATCCTGTTTTTTCCAGCTGAGGCGACTGTCTAAGTTGAAGCCCATATTGTTCCAAAATAACCTGGAGACAGTAATACATACATTTACACCTGGGCTTGATTACTGCAATTCACTTCTGTTTGGTATCAGTCAGACCACCATTGCACGACTACAACTGGTCCAGAACGCAGCAGCCCGATTTTTAACCAGCACACGCAAAAGAGAGCACATTACACCAGTCTTGGCCTCCCTTCACTTGCTACCGGTTCATCTCCGAATCCAGTTCAAAATTCTCCTGTATGTCTACAAATCGCTGAACAGTCTATGTTCCACCACGTTCTCTGAGGTCAGCGGACCAGTTACTTCTCACAGTTCCAGGAACTCGTCTTAAACGCAGAGGTGACAGGGCCTTCTCTGTAGCAGGACCAAGACTCTGGAACAAGTTACCTCTGCTCGTCAGACAGGCCCCCTCCCTCTTGGTTTTCAAAATCCATTTAAGAACCCATCAGTAGCTTTCTACACCTGATGATCTGTGTTTGAACCTGTTTGCATCACACAGGTTGGTCGTTATATTTATTATCTGCAACGTTTTATGTGCTGTTTTTACTTCATTTTGTATGTTGCCTAGGTGTTGCCTGTTTTTTGTTTGTTTGTACAGCACTTTGGTTGGCCTTGTTGCTGTTTTAAGCGCTCTATAAATAAAATGGTATTGTATGGTATACTGTAAGTCTCTCTTGAAAATTAGGTTTTTAATCTCAATGTTTTTTTAAAATCCTGGTTAAATAAAAGTTAAAAAATAAAACAGCTACAGCTGAAAAGTGCTTTGAGTCAACTTAATTCAAGAAGGCTGCCATAGCACAAGGGAGAAATTTATTGTTAGACTGACAGATGGACTGGTGCAGCATCTGCAGTATTACCGACTCTGTGCCGGTCTGTTGTAGTGAAGAGAAAGCTGAGCTGTAAGGCCAAGCTCTCTGTTTACAGGTCAGTCTACATTCCTATCCTCACCGGTTATGAACTCTGAGTAGTGACAAAAAGAATGAGATTGTGGATACATGCAGTTGAAATGAGTTTCCTCTGCAAGATAGCTGGACTCTCCCTTAGAGATAGGGTGAGAAGTTCAGTTATCAGGAGAGACTCAGAGTAGAACCGCTGCTCCTCCACATCCAGAGGAGCCAGTTGAGGTGGTTTGGGCATCTGGTAAAGATGCTTCCTGGGCACCTCCCTTAGGAAGTGCTTTGGGCATGTCTGACTGGGAGGAAACCCCGGGGAAGACCCAGGACACATTTGAGAGACTAAATCTCTCTGTTGATCTGGGAACACCTTGGAGTTCTCCCAGAAGAGCTGGAAGAGGTGGCTTTGGAAAGAGATGTCTTGGACTCCCTGCTCAAGCTGCTGCCCTCATGATCCGACTTCGGAACAAGCGGAAAATAATGGATGGATGGATGGATGGATACCGCAACACACTGATCTTAGTCAACACAACAAAAGTCTATTGTGTGAAAACTTTGATTAAGACGTTGTACTTACATCCATAGAAAGCTCTGGAGAGAATCTGCCTCTTCATGTTCTGACAAAGCATCTTAAGTGGTACACTGGTAGGAAAAAGAAAACAGATTGTTAGTTACCCTTCTGCATGTCAGTAACAATATCTAATTTAAAATTTACATAGTTCTTTATCTAGCAAGGTTTTTGTTTAGAACTTTGATCCAGATCCACACAGATGGACACAGTTTTTTTTATTTAATCTGCCAAATGGCAGCTGTCCACACGTTGATTTATTACTCACTCCATGCTGATAGGTTAGCTGAGAACCACAGCTTTTCTTACTTTTGTCTCCATAATCACAAGTTTTAAAACTTGTAAGTGAACAAAGCGTTAATTTCAGCTGCAGAGTCCACATTTAAGTTTCAAATGAATCCTTCAAAGGATTTTTATTCTCTAAAAGAAAAAAAATCTTTGTGTTGTTATTCAGCTCTAATTTTATTATACTGATTTGTTATGGGACTTATGTTATTTGGCTTCATTTGTTTTAACCAACACATACTCACAAACTTTGTAAAGTTTTGTCAAAGCTTGTTTTCACAAAACTGTATTTAAAAAAAGTTTCAAGTTTTGTTAAACAAAATTGCTCATGATGTCAGGATTATCTAAGTATCCAAATGTAGCTGGGAATCTAACAAATGAAGAAGCTTAGTTTAGGTTGACCAATTACATAATCCCTTATTAGATGTAACGGGTCACATATTGCAGGTAAACAGAAGAGTAACAAGAATACAGCAGTAAGGAAACCATGTCAACACAAGAAGCAGACAATAAAAGAAAACTTGGGCCTCCCCAAAAGGTTTTAACAAATAAAGCAACTAGTCTTCTGTTCTTTGATTGAAGCCTATTTACTTCACATCTACATAAGTTAGCACCCTGGATGGGAAGGGACACGTTTTTAGCTAATGAGCAGTGCATTTGCTGTGTTTTATTTATGTTTAATCATTTTTATTTTTTACTTTTTAGATTTGCCATGTTCTAGATGACTGAGAAAGTACAGGTGCTGGTCATAAAATTAGAATATTGTGAAAAAGTTGATTTATTTCAGTAACTCCATTCAAAAAGTGAAACTGTATATTATATTAATTCATTACACACAGACTGATATATTTCAAATGTTTATTTCTTTTAATGTACTGTAGATGATTTTTTTCCCTCCCTTGCTCGAGGTGGTAGCTTTTTATGGCTCTCCCTCCCCCGTCTTCCTTCTTCCTGCTCTGCTCTCTGTCTCTGTGTGTCTGAAGCGCTTGGTGTACGCATCTCCTGAACGTAAATTAAGATTATGGAAGAGAACAATACCCTGATAAAATAGAATTATCTTGTCACTCGAGTATGCATAAATCCCGTTCACGTATAGATTACTTTCTTGTTTCAAGAGAACTTTTACCAAGGGTCAAACAATGTCAGTATGACAGTATAGTGATCAGTGATCATGCAGCTATCTCATTGAATATTCATATAGTACCCTGATGCATGCTCAATAATCCAGGTAGAAAAATCTAAAAAAGCTAAGTCTGGTCCTCTGGACATTCAAAAAACAAAACAAAGCAAAAAAAAAAAATTGTAGAAACGATTTGTCTTTCGTCCGAAAAACTTCCTCATGAACTTTCTTGTCTTGAACCACTTTGACTGTGGCTGCCTGCCTGGGAGGAGTCGACAAGGGACAGGACGGCCTCTAGAAACCATCTTGGCTCCAGCAAACTGGTTGGTCCACTTAAGTTATTTACTTGGTGGGGGAACAGCGTGCTGGAACTACTCTGACTGATGAAGCCCTCTGGAGTGAGGGTGAAACGTTTCTACTAAAAAAGAAACTGTCCAGTTGACCTGATTGAGAATTATCGGATTTGATACCTGGATTATTGAGCATGAACTTTCTTAATTTCTAGTAATATTTTAATCATGAGTTTTATTTTCAGAAACTACTTCCTCAGACAGCTGAGGCTGTGTGTTGAGCTCCCTCCCTCCTGTTCACTCTGCTCACATATGACTGCACACCTAGCCATCCAGGCTGACATGTTGTAAAGTTTGCAGATGATAAAGCAGTGTTTGGATGCATCACAAACCAGCTACAGGCAGGAGGTGGAACACCTGGAGAGCTGGTGCAGGAAGAGTAACCTCCACACCAATGTGAAGAAGACAAAGGAGATGATTGTGAATTTCAGAAGGAACAAACACAACTACCCCCCACTCCCACCCCAAACATAGGACGATCTGCAGTGGAAGTGGTCTCCAGCTACAAGTACTTGGGTGTACACATGAATGATAACCTCAGCTGGAGCAACAACACCACCAGCCTGATCAAGAAAGGTCATCAGAGACTCTACTTCCTCAGACGGCTGAGACGAGCTGGTCTGAGCAGCCCAGTCCTCACCTCCTTCTACAGGTGTGCAGTGGAGAGCATCCTGTGCTCCAGCATCAACGTGTGGCATGGAGGCTGCACAGCTGCAGAAAGAAAAGCTCTACAGAGAGTGGTGAAGGCTGCACAGAAGATGTTGGAGTCAGTCTCCCCACCATCACAGACATTTACACCTCCAGATGCAGGAAAAGAGCCACCTGCATCATGAAAGACCTCACTCACCCAGCACACACACTTTTTGCCCCACTCCCCTCAGGAAGGAGGTTGAGGAGCATCAAATGTAGAACCACTAGACTGAGGAACAGCTTCTACCCTGAGGCTGTTAGACTCATGAATATCTAACCAGAATAATCACTGTGGGAAAAAAATCACTGTAATGTAACTTGATTGTTGATCTGTGCTGATGACTATCCATGCTGCTGATTTATTTCATGCTGCTGATTTATTTCATGCTGCTGATTTATTTCATGCTGCTATGTTCATTCGTACTCATCTGCTCACACAGACTCATGTTCGTGCTGCTCTTGATCAGCGTATTGTTTTTGTACTACAGGTGCTTAGCGTATTCTTAGTTGAATGTATTTCTTAGTTCATATCTTAGATCTTACTACTGTTTTTCTTTTACATTTTATACTTTTGTTCGATGTAACTGGGACCCTGTGTACACAGTTTCATTTCCTGTGAACATACATAATTTCATTCCACCACTTGTACCACGTATGATGCAAATTACACTAAAGATACCTTGACCTTGATTTTTGTCATCCTTGCATGAGATTTTATATATTTGGAGTATGAATGAACAAATGAGCTTTATTTAAAAAGGGACAATGCACAACTCAAACATAAATGTCACCATTTGATGTGCTGTACCAGATTATAGCAAAAGCTAATTAGCATCTGCAGTCCTTTGACAAGTAAAAAAACAACAAAAAAACAACAATGTAGAACACATTAAAGTGAAGTTTATTGAGTCAGCGAGTAAAGGATGTGGTCATAATCATTATTCTTTTTGACAATGTAATGTTAATGTATTGCTCTGCTTCCTGAAAACCCCGCCCCTTTCTGCTGTAGATCAATGATCGCAAACAGCAACACATCATCAACAAGTGCAGAAAACAGCAACACATCATCAACAAGTGCAGAAAACAGCAACACATCATCAACAAGTTGGAAGCTTTGGTTTGAGAGCGTACGTGTGGATATCAGAGCGCTGATGTTTGCAGGTACACCCAGCTGTGTAGTCGAATGACGTGTTGTTACCGGCCTTGGAGCAGGACTGACACATGGACTTGTGAGTGGTTCCTTTGGCCTGTTGCCATGACAACGGGCTGCTTCCAAAACGTTGCATCTCCATCATCTCCCCATGGTCTAAACCAGAAATGGTGAAAGTGAGAAGAGAGAGAGAGAGAGAGATGTCTGAGACAAAATGGATGCTCCAGTTCTGCAAACTGACTCATTTTAAAGCACTTCACTCTGGTTGGTTCCATGCCTTACATATTATGACGTCGGTCCCTCAGCTCAACCATAAATACATCTGGCCATGTATTTTAGACTGTTACAACAACAACAACAAGAAATGAGCAGGATGAAAGTTTTCAACTCAAGTGAGAGCTAAAAATCTGGCGTAGAGAAGAAACCAAAAGTGGAAAGGTGGAAATGAAGAAACGGTTCTGTAGGAAAGACAGGCAGACGGGGATGCAGGAATCCATGCCGAGTACAGCAACTCACTCAGAGAGGAGGCAGAGGAGACAGCAGAGCTGCAGAGGAGGAGGAGGTGACAGTGGGGGAAGGGGGGCAAGGCTCACTCTCAAACCATGCAGGATGCATAAAGCCAGAAAAAAGACAAAACGATAACAAAATAAATCCTATCAGAAGAAATCAAACCATGGACTGAAGTATAAATGTACACAAAAAGGGAAAAAACAAAAGAAACTTCAACATCAAATAAATGCTCTTCACCTTAATTCTTCAGGTTGAAGC
>JBBPBX010028158.1:19966-36772 GCA_038048925.1 Garcialebias charrua
TCGCAGCGGAGCTGTGTGTGTGTGTGCGCGCGCGCTGGAGGGAGTCAGTGCAGCTGTATTTATTACTGAGGAAATATTAAAAATGACACGAAACGACTACTACGACTACTAGCACTTTGAGATTTTCATTAATGAAAAGTGTGTTGTAAATTGAATTCATTATTATTATTATTATTATTATTATTACTTGTAAACAACTGACGTTTGTCCCACAATAAATACGTCACGGTCCAGTTCAGCTTCTGCTCCACGCCTCTTTTGGATCTGCGCTGTAGGTTCATATATGAACACATTTATGTGAGCGTGACCTGCCCGCCTTCAACTGTGGTCTTATGAATGACCCGGGGAGGATTAAAGTCAGACTGGTCTGTGTGGCAATAGTGCGGATTTGACTTATGAAAGGGGCTTAAGAGTTTCAGACGACTGGGTTGTATCACTACAATAGTATAGTAACATTTAATCAGTAGAATTTAACATGAACAAAAGAACTGATCTTAGATGCAGCATGTCATAAACCATGTTCTTATCAGCAGCTCTAGGAATGTGATATCTGCACTGCAAATGGCCTTCAAGCCTCAGGGCAGGGCTTAGAGCTCTCGTTACCAGAGTAACCTGAACTCTGCACCTGAGTGGTTGATCTTATCTGTCACTCACAAATTTAAACCAATCAGATCTCTGTCCTTCAGGATTCCATAAAAGGGAATGCACACTACACCTCCTCGAGCAAA
Organism: Garcialebias charrua; assembly: GCA_038048925.1. Classification (NCBI taxonomy): domain Eukaryota; kingdom Metazoa; phylum Chordata; class Actinopteri; order Cyprinodontiformes; family Rivulidae; genus Garcialebias; species Garcialebias charrua. The sequence goes on from JBBPBX010028158.1 coordinate 20,695, forward strand.
ACCTTTAGGCATCTCTACAGACAGTTCCCTTTCAGTCTGGTATCTTGGTGCAACATACTTGCTATGGGAATTGCGCCCCCGCGCGATTACCTGAAGGAATATACACGCCTTTACGGCTATGGCGTCACCGTCGCGCCAGAGGCCCCGTCCTCTGGGTACTTAAGCGGCTGACGCCTATCCATCTTCCTCTTTTTTGCCCTTCACCTCGCTAAACCTGAACTACCTTCTTCGCGGGACTTCTCTGTTGCTTCATCGCTCAACTTGAGGTGAGCTTGCTCCCTGCACAGAGCGTACAGAGAATTATTCCTGCGTATTGCTGGACTAGCGAAAGCTAGTCCGGCACATTTTCTCTTAACCCCAAAGTATTTTCTTCTCCTCTCTCTACAGATTGCTTCGCTCGACGGCGCTAACTACGCCACAAGAAAAAAGCTACTTCGCTAACTCCTAGCGAGCTAGCCAGCGAAAGCGACGCGACGGAGGAGACATTTCAAGGAAAAAGAAAAAAGATTCTGGAAGGACTCACTTGCCTTATCTCGGACATACCTCCGGAGAAAGGAAAGCAAAAGGCAAGACTTCCAAGGAAAACCTACGGGACGGCGAGCCCAACTTCGCGCGCCTGTCCCAGCAGATGCGGTTTCTCCTTCGCGGCGACAGACACTCATGAGGCCTGTCCAGTCTGCCTGGGATTGCTTCACGCAAAAACAGCGTTGGATGAGCCCGACTTTTGCCCACACTGCAGCCTGATGCTGGATGCGGTGCTGCAGCACCGGGTTGACCTCGTCGCCAAAGCCGTGGGTAACTCAGCAACACCCGCGGACGCGGACACCACCTAGCCTCTCACTCCTACGCCGGAGCTTGAGAACATTGCTCTACATGACAGCACACGAGTCGAATGGGGTGACAGTCCTGACGTGCTGGCTCCTATGGTGGACCTAACAGTCAAGTTCGACACCCGAGGCATGATGAACAAGGACAAGATCTCAATTTCAGCCTCGGGCAAATTTTCAGCGGAGGAAGCAGATGTGGAACTGGAGAATCAGGGAGAAGATCTCTCCCAACCCCGGTACCTGTGCTCCCAGAAACTGACTTTTCCATCCCTGCTCTGTTCGACTTGTGCCACAGAGCAACGGACGCGTTGCACATCCCATGGCCCGAGCCTCCGCCTTGCCAACAGGTCACGAGGCTGGTAGGAAACTATTTTTATTCGAAGCAGCAGGCCGCCACGAGGCAAAGGATGCCCGTGTTCCCGGACTTCCTCACAGAACTAACTCGCACCTGGGCTCAACCAAGAGCCCCCATGCTCCTTCCCCTCTCACAGTTCCTCGACGTCGACGGGATGGATGAGGTGGGAATAGCTAACGTGCCTCAGATTGAGGACACACTAGCGTCTCACCTGGCTCCTAAGTCATCCGGGACAAAACCAACTCTCCCCAGCAAGGCTTGTCGAGCTTCAGTGTCTCTACTCGAGAAGTGCTACAAAGCTCAGGGACTCGTGTTACGCGCCATGAACGCGTCCGCGTTGATGCAGGCTTACCTAGCAGAAAAGCCGTAGCAGCTACAGGTAACAACGGACAAGCAGGCGGCCGCCGACTTGCTGGATGAAGCCCGCAAGGCAACAGACTTTGTGCTCCGTATGATGGGGACAGTTGCTGTTGCACAAGGCAGGGACATGGTGGAAGTGGTCATCATGATTCGCCACCTGTGGATGACTCTAACGGATCTCCCTGAGGGACAAAAGGTGCCTTTTCTCCACCACTCGATAGAGCCGACGGGATTATTTGGTAAAGCTTTGGAGAAAATTCAGACCAAGCTGGACCAAGGGCGCAGACAGGCGGAAGCTCTCTGGGTGGGCATTCCCCGGAGAAGCTTCGCCCCGCAAGGGAGTCTGCTGGAAGCAGACCTGCGCAGTCTCGACACCACTCGGCAACGCGTGCCCCACCGCAGAAGCGGCCAGCATACGAGGAGGAGCCCTGGCAGAGACCCCCGCCGGGCCAACCTCGCACCGAGCACGCATGGAGCAAAAACAGGTTTGTTCCCCGCCAGGCGGTCAAACACAGGACCTCCTCGGCGAACCGGGACACCAGACAAAAACGTGCCTGATGAACCAGGTCCACGTTCCCACATTACACGGTCACCCGCCCACGTGGTACTGGGAATGATCCCTTCATGTCCAGACTTTACTTGTAACTCGGTACAAAAAGCTGGTAAATCTATTGCATGCACAAATCATGCTCTCTTTGCTGTGAGTGACATAGAATCATGTACGTCATTGCACACAAGCACAAATAAAGCTCATAAAACAGCCCCTCTCTTTTTTATTGACTCTCAAAATAAAAAAAACCAACAACAACACACAAATAAATTCAGCAGAACAGGTCCCTCTGGCCTGCCAGCCATCATAAAGGGAGGGGGCCATTTCCCCCCCTCCCTCACAGCCCATGGGGTATTAGCCTAATCAATAAACCCTAGCAGGGTGCCTCTGATTCGTCTGTAGTAAGCAGACACAGAGGCGTCTGCAAGCACCCCACACACCCCTCATGGAGACAGGTGAATAGGGTCACGTGCTCAAGCCCTCACTCCATTGTGAATGACGGAGCAGCCAATACACTAACCAGACAAACACGTGACATGTCCGTACCTCAGGGAGGCATGCCGACAGAATCTAATGATGGGGGGGCTACATCTGATGCCCACAAGCAGCCACAAGCTTCACACCTTCACAGTAGCAATTGTGTTCAAGCTGTTCTGCATACAAACAAATCAGAGCCGAATCAGATCTCCCTTCCGGTTTTTCGAAGGGGACTGGGCCCTCTATCACCAAATAATCTAAAGTCTGCCAAACTAAAAGGAGCGTCTCCACGTTCTCACGTTACAGCTGCCCCTTTATTATTAATGAGGGACACGCAATGTCCAAGCAGTAATCAGACAGCACGTGACCTTCCTTTCTGTGCTGATCCAGCTCTGCTTTCAAACAAAATTCTCCCAACGGGTGAGACACAAACCACGGTCGGTTTGCCTAGTTCCGACGCTCTGTTAAAGCCAAGGACCAGTAAACTGGACCATTCCAAAAAACGGATTGGAGTCAGGAAGTCTGCTCGTTTACAAAACTCGCAGTCTCCCAGTTTCATGACCCCAAACTTGAAGGGGGAAAATAGACTTTCTGCTCCAACTCTGCCTAATATGGAGGACAGGTTGCATCTGCCCTCGATTACCTTCGAGCAGAGGAACCTGGTAGCACATCAGCAAGGAAGCCCTCTTCCCAACTTGGTTGATCCCCAGGGGTTCACAACCTCCAGGGCCCTTGGAGGAGAACTAGATGCACCAACTGCTCTTCTTCAGGGCCAAACTATGTCACCAGAAGGGGCAGTCCTGCCGCTTAGGCCAGGATCTGTCAAAAATTTCAGCTTGTTGGCAGAAAAGAACAAGCTGATGGCGTCAGGCCTGCCGGAAAATGTGGTAAAAACCATACAAAATGCCCGTGCTATATCAACACAGTCCCTATACACACAGAAGTGGCGTATTTTTGAAGCCTGGTGCTCAGAAAGAAATATTATTTCTTATGCATGCGACTTGGCTCAGCTCCTGACCTTCTTTCAGGACCTACTAGAAAAAGGCCGTTCTTATTCAACAAATAAAGTTTTCCTATCAGCTATTTCAGCCTGTCACGAAGGTTGGGGACACAGGACACCTGGAGCGTATCCAATCATAATAAGATTTATGAAAGGTGTGCTTCAGACTAAACCACCCAGCATGATTCTGATCCCTGGTTGGGATCTTGGCCTGGTCTTGGGGGCTCTCTGTGACCCCCCATTCGAGCCATTGAGCGAGGTTAAGATAGATTTGTTATCTTATAAAACCACTCTACTCATGGCACTTTGCTCGGCGAAACGCGTGGGTGACCTCCATGCATTGTCTGTACATCCAGTGTGTACCAGATTCGTCCCTGACCGGTCAAAGGTCACCTTAAGGCCTAATCCTACATACACTCCCAAGGTCTTGATTTTGAACCACATGAGTCTAGACCTTGATCTCTCCTCCTTCCTACCTGCTCCTGTACTCACTCAGGAACAGGAAAGGCTGAAGGATCTCTGCCCTGTGAGAGCTTTACACACTTACATGCAGAGAACAGCCGAATGGAGAAAAACAAATCAACTGTTTGTCTGCTTTGCGGCACCTGCTACCGGAAAGGCCCTATCAAAACAACACCTTTCACATTGGGTGACTGAGGCCATTAAAAGGGCGTACAGTAGCAAAGGTCAACAGGTGCCCTCTGGGGTGCACGCTCACTCCACTCGGGGCTTGGCCACCTCCTGGTCATTGTTCAAGGGTGTACCAGTTGCAGACATCTGCGCTACTGCGAACTGGAGCTCATTAAACACTTTTGCAAAGCATTACAGTTTGGATGTTACTGCGTGTGACGTCACTCAGGCTGTCCTTTCTAACACACAGTAGAAAGTAGCCTTGAGATGCCTGCTGGTCAAGGGCAGACGTTCACTCTAGCATGCATTTTACTGAGCATTTCAAGGGCGTGAATGGATTACGTTCCCATAGCAAGTATGTTGCACCGAGAGACCAGACTGAAAGGGAACTGAAAGTTATGCACCATAACTCATGTTCCCTGAAGGAAGGGAACGAGGTGCAACATATCTGGCCCTTTCAATGCTGAAAGCTCGGTGAAGTGCAATTTTGGAGGAAGATGGATGGGCGTCAGCCACTTAAGTACCCAGAGGGCGGGGCCTCTGGCGCGGCGGTGACGCCCTAGCCGTAAAGGCGTGAGTATATTCCTTCAGGTAATCGCGCGGGGGTGCAATTCCCATAGCAAGTATGTTGCACATCGTTCCCTTCCTTCAGGGAACATGAGTTATGGTGCATAACTTTCAGGTTTGTGTGCAGTTTGCTCCAATCATATGCATATGACTTTATCACGTTCATGTTATTCTCTGTGTATCTGTAACTCTGTGTCCATTAAATCTTTGAACTAAGGGAAGTCTCAGTGTGCTTGCTCGGTCAAAACACGTTCAAATCCCTTCAACTTCCAAAAATACACAAAGAAGATACACCTCTCAGACCCATCGTCAGCAGCAGGAACTCAGTGACATACAATATTGCTAAACATCTGGCTGTTATTTTAGCTCCTCTTGTTGGAAACACACCTCATCACATAAAGAACTCCATTGATTTTGCCAACAAAGTTCAACATTTGAAGCTAACCCCGGGAGAAACTCTTGTATTGTATGATGTGACTTCTCTTTTCACTTGCATACCCATTTCTGAAGCAGTAGAAACCATCAAAAAACGACTTCTACAAGACAAGGATTTGGACAAAAGGACCAACTTCACCCCAGACCATATCTGCACCCTGCTGGATCTCTGCCTCTCCACCACTTATTTCAAGTTCAATGACAGATTTTACAGACAAGCACGGCTGTGCCATGGGATCTCCAGTGTCACCCATTGTTGCCAACCTCTACATGGAGGAAGTGGAACAGAGAGCCCTAAACTCCTATTAGGGAACAACTCCAAGCCATTGGTTCCGACATATGGATGATACCTGGGTTAAAATCCAAGCCAAGGAAGTAGAAGCGTTCACCAAATACATTAACTCGGTCGACAACAACATCAAGTTCACCAGAGAGGATGCAAACGATAACAAGCTGCCTTTTTTGGACTGTTTGGTTCAGGTGGAAAGAGAGGACAGCCTCAACATTGAAGTTTACAGAAAACCAACTCACACAGACCAGTATCTTCTGTTTGACTCTCACCATCCATTGGAACACAAACTCTCTATCATCAGAACTTTACAGCATCGGGTCGAACACATCCCCACGAAGACAGAAGGGAAGGAAAAGGAACAGAAACACATTGAAAAATCTCTCCAAACATGTGGATATCCTAACTGGGCCTTTGTCAAGTCAGCGAGGAAATCTACAAAACACACTAATAAACAGAAAAAGGAGAACAGATGAAAAAACATTGTCATCCCTTATGTGGCTGGAGTATCAGAGAATTTCAGAAGGATTTTCAACAAACACAACATCCCAGTACATTTCAAACCCAGCAGGACTCTCAGACAGAGGCTGGTCCACCCTAAGGACAAAACACCCACACACAAACAGAGTGGTGTAGTGTATGCAGTCCAGTGCAGCGAGGACTGTCCAGACCTCTACATTGGGGAAACTAAACAGCCTCTTCACAGACAAATGTCCCAACACAGGAGAGCCACCTCCTCTGGACAAAACTCAGCTGTTCACCTCCACCTCACGGACAAGGGACACTCATTTAAGGACCAGAATGTCCACATTTTGGACCAAGAACACAGGTGGTTTGAGAGGGGGGTGAAGGAAGATGTTTATGTTAAAAAAGAAAAACCTTCTCTTAACAGAGGAGGAGATCTCAGATTCCAACTTTCAAAAGCGTATAATGCAGCTTTAGGACTGATTCCACGATTTTCACACCTGATGGGAACAGTGGATCCTCATCTGTGAATTAGACTAACAAAGACCTTAAGAAACCCCTACTGTTAAAGCGTGAGGTGTGATTTGTCAATCTACATAGGTATGTGTGTATCCTATCTCAGCCTTTAAAACCTGATCCCCACACTCGCTCTTTGAATTGAGAAAGCTCCTCGGATGAAGAGCAAAATGTCTTATGTTACAAATAAAGTCCAGTTGTTTCTGTATTGAACATTTTTTGATTTGATAATGTCCTGGATGACTGAGAATCTTCACAAGCATACTGGATGACCCTTAATTTTCTCCTTTTGAACACAAAAAAGACTGAGGTTTTGGTTTTTGGACCTGAGCAGCTTAGGAATGAAAATTTCAGTCTTTCGCCCTCCTTAGATGGCATTAATCCCCCAACAGCTCATCCTTAAACTGGACAGTCTGGGGCTGAACACCTCAATGTGTAACTGGCTGCTAGACTTCCTGACCGGGAGACCACAGACAGTACGGGTCGGGAGTAACACATCTAGCACCATCACATTGAACACAGGGGCCCCACAAGGATGTGTGCTGAGCCCCCTTCTATTCACCCTGCTAACACACGACTGCACACCATCATACAGCTCCAACCACTTCATCAAGTTTGCGGACGACACAACAGTGGTAGGTCTCATCAGCAACAACGATGAGACGGACTACAGGAACGAGGTGAGCCGCTTGGCCTTGTGGTGCGGACACAACAATCTCACTCTCAACGTGGAGAAGACAAAGGAGATTGTCGTGGACTTCAGGAAGAGGGATGCACAACATGCCCCTCTGACCATCAACAGCACCGCAGTGGAGAGAGTAGACAGCACCAAGTTCCTGGGAGTGCACGTCTCAGAGGACCTGTCCTGGAGCAGGAACACTGCATCACTGGCCAAGAAGGCTCACCAGCGCCTCTACTTTCTCCGCAAGCTGAAAAGGGCTGGAGCTTCAACCCCCATCATGTGCACCTTCTACAGGGGTGCCATAGAAAGTGTCCTGACCAGCTGCATCACGGTGTGGTTTGGTGCATGTACTGCATCCTGCCGCAAGAGCCTCCAGCGCATCGTGAGAGCAGCTGAGAAGATCGTCGGCACCTCCTTCCCCTCACTGCAGGACTTACACAGCAACCGCCTCACTCGGAAAGCCCTCTGCATGGCAGGTGATCCCACACACCCACTACACAGCTGCTTCAGACTGCTGCCATCAGGGAGGAGACTGAGGAGTCTCCAGGCTCGAACCAGCAGACTGAGAGACAGCTCTGTTCATCAGGCAGTCAGGATGCTAAACACTCTGCCTGCTCTGCCTCCCCTCCCATTTGAACTGCCTTAACACAAAAAACTTTCTCACACATTACCACACAACACAAAGATTTTAACACTGGACTCTGTGTCATCAAACGGGTTATTCACTAAACTCTCGGTCATGTGCTCATTCAGTTTGCACTACTTCTCATATTTGCACTAATGTTTGTATTACATTACTGCCTATAGTCATACTACTGTTTACATTCACTGTTTACATTTATTAATACTGTTTACATTTATTACTACTGTTTACATTTACACTACTTTTATATCTACACTACTGCTGATACATATACAGTATTCTCTGACTAGCCTTATTTAAGGATGCCCAATGTGCCTTATGTGCCTTACTGCATATGCCACTTTGCCTCTATACCAACATCAACTACCTCATACATATACTGTGTACATTAACTCATATGCTGCTTTGCCACTCTTTGCAAATGTCAATGCTAGAACCTTCAGTTTATTTTATAGATATACTTTTTATACTACTATGCAAAAACTCAGGACAGTATTACACTTTTATTATTTCATTTTATGCTTATGTTCATTAAATGTTTAGTGTTTTAGTGTTGGTGTAAATTTTCATACTTTTATACTACTATGCAAAAACTCAGGACAGTGTTACACTTTTACTATTTTATGCTATGTTTATTAAATGTTTTAGTGTTTTGGTGTTTGAATGGTTACTGTTAAACCGAGGGACTGAGAGAAACACAATTTCAATCCTGTATTTGTCCTGTACATATTGCAGTTCTGACAATAAAGTTGACTTTAACTTAATCTGGCCTCCCGTTCTAATGTTAAAAATCTTGGTGTTATTTTTTATCAGGACATGTCTTTTATCCTCCACATTAAAAACATTACTAGAACTGCCTTCTTTCACCTGTGTAATATCGCTAAAATTAGAAACATCTTTTCTAAAAATGATGCAGAAAAACTTGTTCATGCATTTGTTACGTCTAGTCTGGATTATTGCAATGGTTTATTATCTGGGTGTCCACCAGAATGGGAGGCAGAGCTTTCAGTTATCAGGCTCCTGTCTTGTGGAACCAACTTCCAATCTCTGTCCGTGAGGCTAACACATTGTCCAGTTTTAAAACTAGGCTTGATTTTCCTTTTAGCTAAATCCTATAGTTAGGGTTGGCTTGGGTTTCCTGAGCTGTCTCTTAGTTATGCTGCTATAGGCGTAAACTGCTGGAGGACAAACTGACCACTTTTTTTTTTCACTCTGCTACTGTCTTTACTTACTCTGCTCAACCTGTTTTGTATTTGTAGTTACTTTTTATATCCTTAACTTGTGTTTTTTTGTCTTTCAGGTACACCTGGACCTATATCTGGACTGACCATTCTGTGTTCGTTTGTCTCTCTTTTCTGTCCTCTCAACCCAGTTGGTCAAAGCAGATGGCTGCTTGTCCTGAGCCTGGTTCTGCTGGAGGTTTCTTCCTTTTAAAAGGGAGTTTTTCCTTTTCACTGTTGCCATTGTGCTTGCTCAGGATGGGAGACTGCAACAAAGCCAAGATTCAACTTGTCTACTGGATTCCTTAGATATAGAACTTTACTAATTGTTTTTGCTATGTATGTAAATGTTCCTGTAAAGTGCCCTGAGACTACTTTGTTGTGATTTGGCACTATATAAATAAACTGAACTGAACTGAATTGAAATCTACATCATGCTGATAAATGGAGTTAATAAGTTAACTTGGTTCAGGAGCAGGGCCACGCCCAAATCACGCCTCCAATTATCCCACGCAACCTACTTATACCTCGTTCACCCATTCATCTCATCTGAGTTCGTCACGTTTTGTCAAACGGTTACGACTTCTATGCCGCAGCGGCTCTCGTGATTACGCTTTCTACTCACCATGGACGACGCCTCGTCGATCGACCTCCACCCTTCCGATTCGGAGGATCTCTTCGACGCTCCATCCGCCGATGACGGCTCCCCTCCTTCCATTGCCAGCCGGGCTTCAGGCCCCAACCGACTCCGCTCAGTGGTCTTCAACCCTCAGGCTGAGTCACACACTGTTTCTTCTCCTGTTATTCACCCATACGAAGTCAGTCCGCCACCCGCATCTACTTCTCATTCTTGTGGCCATCGACCAGTTTGGAGCTCCAGTCAACATGCTAGTTTCCCTGGTCCTCCGCGCCACTCCCCCGATCTCGGTCCCGCCGCCTCTCAGCGTTCCTCTTCCCACGCTATTCCAACCCGCCAGCTCGTCAAGTCTTGGACGGTCGCCAGCCTCCAATGCTCTCTCCGTGAACACGGAATCCCATTCTGCCGTTCTGACAATAAATTACGGCTCTTCCGGCTCCTTTCCTCCTCCGCGCCTCGACACACTACCGCTCCACCGTCATCCGAACAACCCGCGGACGTGACTCATGTCGTAGCTTCCGCTTCCGCCTCAGACGTCTCCCGTGACGTCATCCCGTCTTCTGCAGCAGGACCTTCTGTCATGGCGACAGCTCCCCCCAGTGGGGGCCAGGTCTCATTACCGCCCGTACCGGTGGCCTCTTTCTTTGCACTTTCTCAGCTTTTATCCACCGTCATTCCTTCCCAGCCTTCGCAGGCTTCTCACTACCCCTGTGCACTTCTTTCCTCCCTACCTCCCGTCCCTCCATTGACGCTCTCTTCTTCCAATTGCTCCAACCCGGTTTCTGTTTCTTTGCAACCATCCACGGCCCCAGCTCAGACATCGGCTCAAAGTTGTTTTCCCGGCGTCCATGCTAATTTTTCTGCACTCTCCCCCTCCCTGCCACGCCCTGTACTTTTCCCTTCGCCATTCCCGGATGTTTTTCAACACATCCATAATCCTTATAATCTCGCCACCGCTATTCCTCCTGCTCAGTCTTCCTCCTCAATTCTGCGTCCTTCTCCAGTGTCTCCATATCTGCGCTGGAAAATTTTGAATGGTAACTACGTAGATCTAGCTCTTCTGTTGCAGCCGTCTTTATGCGGCCTTGACCGACCTAGAGAGATATGCACTACTCAGGGGCCCATGCATTTAAGCCATCCTTTCAGTTCTCGCTCTAAGGAGCTCACACCCATTGAATTCGCCCTGGCTTTTTCTTTATTCAGAGATACGATATGTTTAGTTTTTCCGGATCGTGGGTCCGAATTGGATGATTATCTTTCTATTGTCTTGGACATGGCTCTCCGCTTCGGGGGTACGAGCTTCTACCAGTACCACGTTCTTTTTTCCAACCAAGCTGCAGCACGTTTATAACCAGTTCAATCACGGTACATACTGGGGTTCCCTCGACTCCGAGCTTTATTGCCAAGTTTTTGCCACCCGCGCTTCTCTGTCCTGTGATCTCTGCGGCGCGCTGTCCCATCTGTCCACCACTTGTACTTCCGTTTTCAGTTTACGCTCCCCTCACTCGGCTAGCTTTCCTTCAGGGTCAGATGGGTTGTCCACTACCACCCCCAAACCCTCCATCATGCCTGGATCCGGGGCCATCCGTGCATCTGTTCGTGTCCCCACTCGTGGACGTAGATAAACGTGCCCGGCCCGTTTTGTATCGAGGTGGTAGGATGATCTGTAACAACTTCAACAATCTCAGCTGCTCTTCGTCTGCCTGCAGAATGCTCCATGCCTGTTCCTTTGTGTGGTGATGCTCACGCACGCTAGACACTCCTGTCCTCACGATCCTGCCCCCGCCGTAGACGACTAAGCTGTCATCTTTTTGTTCCAGTCTTTGACTTCAGTCTCTTGGCTCCGGCCTCGGTTCTTCACCCTACTCCGCTTTCTTCCGTATTCCACGTTATTCGATCGACTCCCCAGCTACTCTACCTCCTCCACTCTTCCCAAGCCTCCTTTCTCAATGGCTCCCCATGCAAGGGTCTTCGCATCCCATGCCCTTTCGCACTCTACTTCGACTGCCTCCATTAGTCCCATTCGTCCCTCCTTCCTCCCGTCCTTTCATCCCCTCATCCTTTCACCCCTATTTCCCTCCTTCATCCCCCTCGTTCTTACTTTCCTCCTCCCTTCGTCCCCTCATCCCCCCATCCCTACAGCCCATCATCCCTCATCCATTCATCATCTTCAAAGCACTTTCACGCAGCCTCGGCTGACACACAGTCAGGGTGCGTCGAGTTGGATTATTAGAGTTTTAGGTCGTCGGTTGTCCCAGGCGTCCCTGACATCCAATTGCCACAACCTCCATGCCTCATTTCGAGCTCACACGCGTCTCAGTTCCGTTTCCTTCGATTTCTTTTAGGGTTCATCGTCCCAGCAATTCTTTGGGGGCTCGAATGGTCAAAATCATCCACACTGATACCATTACAGTCGTAGACATAACTAACAAAGGCTGATCTCACTCCCTAGTTATCATGCAGTTTATTTGCAGATTAACTCTAATCTCAGCCCAACACCAGTTCTTGCTCCAAGCATACTCTGTATACTTCCATAACAACCTCAGTGACTTATTCCAAGATCACACATGTCCTTGTTCTATTTTATCCAGCGACTTTTGGGGTTCATCTTCGGGCTCGGGAAGGAAAACAAGATAAATGTTCCCGAAGGCCAAACCCCACGCAAGAGTCTTCTCATCCCAAGCCCTTCAGCACTTTCCTCGGACAACCTCCTTCAGCTCCACTCATCCCTTCATCCCCTCATCCCTACTTCAATCTTCCCTTCATCTACTCATCCCTACTTCCATCCTCTCCTACATTCATTCATCCTTTCACCCCCTCATCCCTACATCCCTACATCCCTTCCTATCATCTTTCCTACATCCCCTTTCATCCCTCATCCCTACAACCCCTCATCCCTCATCCCTCATCTTTTCATCATTAAAAAACTTAAACTCATGTTTCGTGACGTGGTCCTTGCTAATGAAATGGAGTTAATGTAGTGGTAATGGCAGTCGTCTCCCGATCGGAAAGTTGGCGGTTCGACTCCCGGGACCCGCACCATGTGTCGTTGTGTCCTTGGGCAAGACACTTAACCCTGAGTTGCTCCCGGTAGGACTGGAAAGCACCTTGCATGGTAGTCTGCCGCCACCGGTTTATGAATGTGTGTAGCATTCAATATATGTGTAGCACTTTGAGATTTTCAGTAATGAAAAGTGCGTTATAAATTGAATTAATTATTATTATTATTATTATTATTAACTTAGGTGCGGGAGCAGGGCCACGCACAAATCCCGCCTCCAATTATCCCACGTAACCTACTTATACCTCGTTCACCCATTCATCTCATCTCAGTTCGTCACGTTTTGTCAACCCCAATCCCCCCTCCCCCTTCTTCTGTTTTTTACTCTTCATACATAACCACACTTTGCTTTCTGTCGCTCAGATTCCGTCCGGGGGGGTTCATCTTCGGGCTCGGGAAGGAAAACAAGAGAAATGTTCCCGAAGGCCAAACCCACGCAAGAGTCTTCTGATCCCAAGCCCTTCAGCACTCTTCTCGGACAACCTCCTTCAGCTCCACTCATCCCTTCATCCCCTCATCCCTACTTCCCTTTCCCCTTTCATCCCTTCTTCCCTACTTCAATCTTCCCTTCATCTACTCATCCCTACTTCCATCCTCTCCTACATTCATTCATCCTTTCACCCCCTCAATCCTCCATCCCTACATCCCTTCCTATCATCTTTTCTACATCCCCTTTCATCCCTCATCCCTATAACCCCTCATCCCTCATCTTTACATCATTAAAAAACTTAAACTTATGTTTCGTGGCGTGGTCCTTGCTAATGAACCTATTCTAAATTATGATGATGTGATGATCTACATCATGCTGAGAATCTATTCTATATGATGATGATGTGATGATCTACATCATGTTGAGCACATATTCTATATGATGATGAAGTGATGGTCTACATCATGCTGATGACCTATTTTATATGGTGATGATGTGATGATCTACATCATGCTGATAACATTTTCTATATGATGATGATGTGATGATCTACATCAGTGGTTCCAAACCTGGGNCTGCTCAGAGGTTATGAGGTTATAAAAATATCCATTTGTCTGTGTAACAACTTTAGAAAATATGTCCTGATGCATGCTCAATAATCCAGGAAGAAAAATCTAAAAAAGTTAAGTCTGGTCCTCTGGACATTCAAAAAATCCATCCATCCATCCATTTTCTTCCACTTATCCAGGGTCGGGTCGCGGGGGTAGCAGCCTAAGTAGGGAGGCCCAGACTTCCCTCTCCCCAGCCACTTGGAGCAGCTCCTCCGGGGGAATCCCAAGGCGTTCCCAGGCCAGCCGAGAAACATAGTCCCTCCAGCGCGTCCTGGGTCTTCCTCTGGGTCTCCTCCCGGTGGGACATGCCCGGAACACCTCACCAGGGAGGCGTCCAGGAGGCATCCTAACCAGATGCCCGAGCCACCTCAACTGGCTCCTCTCGATGTGGAGAAGCAGCGGCTCTACTCCGAGTCCCTCCCGGATGACTGAGCTTCTCACCCTATCTCTAAGGGAGAGTCCAGACACCCTGCGGAGAAAACTCATTTCAGCCGCTTGTATCCGAGATCTTGTTCTTTCGGTCATAACCCAAAGCTCATGACCATAGATGAGGGTGGGAACGTAGATCGATCGGTAAATTGAGAGCTTTGCCTTTTGACTCAGCTCTCTCTTCACCACGACAGACCGGTACAGCGCCCGCTTCACTGCGGACGCTGCACCTATCCGCCTATCGATCTCACGCTCCAGTTTTCCCTCATTCGTGAACAAGATCCCGAGATACTTAAACTCCTCCACTTGGGGCAGGACCTCCTCCCCGACCCGGAGAGGGCATGCTACCCTTTTCCGGCTCAAGACCATGGCCTCGGATTCAGTGGCGGTTCTAGACCAGTTGTACTGGTGGGGCCAAGCTGGGACCAGAGGTTTTGTCAGAGGGGCACGTTCATCAGATGAACGTTGTTACCTGTATATAATTTTGGACTGAGAAACTGAACCAAGACTTCACCTAACAGTTATTTTCATTATCATTTTATTTGCTTATTAATATATTTTATTCAGTCAATACAAATACTGTGTAAAATGATTTATATTTTTCTCATTTGATTTTTTAAACTATTTTCTTTGGTTACAATGGTTAATCACTGCTTTAAAAAAATAAGAGTCAAGTAAGATTTCGAATCTGTCTTTTTCTCCGAGATGAACTTCAACAAAGACAGATTCGAAATCTTACTTAACTGTTAGGTGAAGTCTTGGTTCAGTTTCTCAGTCCAAAATTATATACAGGTAACAACATTGGCTGCCCTACTATCACAGCAACTGTATTCTGCGATTTTGATGAATACAAAATCGTAGAATTTCATGATTTCTGGCATCATGATTTCTGGCAAACCGATCAACAAATGAGTGACTCATTTGTTGATCGGTTTGCCAGAAATCATCAAATTATGTTTGTATTCTGCATCTGTCTGTTAGCAAAATATCTTATGAACAACTGAACAGATTTTGATTAAACTTTCAAGAAATAATCACTGAATGGCTCTCTACGACTGGTTGACTTTTAAAGTACATCCAATTCAATCAATGGTGTTGGTCTGTTAGCAAAATATCTCATGACCCTCTGGACAGATTTTGAAAAATCTTTCAAGAAATAATAAACGGATGTTTCTTTACTGCTGATTAACTTTTGGATATATTTGAATTGAAGATGGCTGCAGCAGGCAATTGAAATAAGCCAAACTCAAAAATGGTTATAATTCAGTTAATTTTACAGATATGGAGTTAAGTGATTGTTTGTTTAAAGTTATTTAAAGTTATTTTATATATTCTTTTAAATAATGGGGTGATATAAGATTTTTTTCTTCTTTCTGCACTCTTTTCATTCAATGTTTTATTTTTGATGAATGTTTTATTTTGTCTCTTTTAAATGAATGAATAAATAAATTAAATTAAATATTAAATAGCTTTACATCTGCTAAGTTCTTGGCATAAACCAACACAGACATGTTCCTGTTTTTAGTGTTTTACATGCTTTATATTGTAGCTGTATTATGATATGATGCGAAGCCACGGAGCTCCCAGGCGGAAGCTGAAACAGCTGCCGTAATCAGAGCGCCCAACCCGGCATGAAAAAGAAAAACACACCGCTGAAGTCCCTGAGCTCGATGGAATGTCCGGCCGGCGTAAAACTAACTTGACCACGGTTTAATGTGACGCAGATGTGTTTATATAGCTCTGCAAACATTGAATGTTGTTGTCTTGCGGTGTTGAGTGTAAAATATTTCCACACAACGCACAGGTTACGATGAAAAGACGGCTAGCTTTTAGCTAAGATGCTACTCACCAGTGTTGTCCGATCTTGCGACAGAAACAAGCGTCCAGCTCCATG
>JBBPBX010028159.1:16938-27204 GCA_038048925.1 Garcialebias charrua
GACAGCTGCAGCCTCATTGGTCTCAATAACAGCTGCAACCTCCTTGGTCTCAACGACAGCTGCAGCCTCATTGGTCTCAATGACAGCTGCAGCTTCATTGGTCTCAATAACAGCTGCAGCCTCATTGGTCTCAATAACAGCTGCAACCTCCTTGGTCTCAATAAGAGCTGCAGCCTCATTGGTCTCAATAACAGCTGCAACCTCATTGGTCTCAACGACAGCTGCAGCCTCATTGGTCTCAATAACAGCTGCAGCCTCAATAACAGCTGCAGCCTCCTTGGTCTCAACGACAGCTGCAGCCTCATTGGTCTCAATAACAGCTGCAGCCTCCTTGGTCTCAATGACAGCTGCAGCCTCATTGGTCTCAATAACAGCTGCACCCTCCTTGGTCTCAACGACAGCTGCAGCCTCATTGGTCTCAATGACAGCTGCAGCTTCATTGGTCTCAATAACAGCTGCAGCCTCATTGGTCTCAATAACAGCTGCAACCTCCTTGGTCTCAATAAGAGCTGCAGCCTCATTGGTCTCAATAACAGCTGCAACCTCATTGGTCTCAACGACAGCTGCAGCCTCATTGGTCTCAATAACAGCTGCAGCCTCAATAACAGCTGCAGCCTCCTTGGTCTCAACGACAGCTGCAGCCTCATTGGTCTCAACAACAGCTGCAGCCTCATTGGTCTCAATAACAGCTGCAGCCTCCTTGGTCTCAATGACAGCTGCAGCCTCATTGGTCTCAATAACAGCTGCAGCCTCCTTGGTCTCAACGACAGCTGCAACCTCATTGGTCTCAATAGCAGCTGCAGCCTCATTGGTCTCAATAACAGCTGCAGCCTCATTGGTCTCAATAACAGCTGCAGCCTCAATGACAGCTGCAGCCTCATTGGTCTCAATAACAGCTGCAGCCTCATTGGTCTCAATAACAGCTGCAACCTCATTGGTCTCAATAACAGCTGCAACCTCATTGGTCTCAATAACAGCTGCAACCTCATTGGTCTCAATGACAGCTGCAGCCTCATTGGTCTCAATAACAGCTGCAACCTCCTTGGTCTCAACGACAGCTGCAGCCTCATTGGTCTCAATGACAGCTGCAGCTTCATTGGTCTCAATAACAGCTGCAGCCTCATTGGTCTCAATAACAGCTGCAACCTCCTTGGTCTCAATAAGAGCTGCAGCCTCATTGGTCTCAATAACAGCTGCAACCTCATTGGTCTCAACGACAGCTGCAGCCTCATTGGTCTCAATAACAGCTGCAGCCTCAATAACAGCTGCAGCCTCCTTGGTCTCAACGACAGCTGCAGCCTCATTGGTCTCAACAACAGCTGCAGCCTCATTGGTCTCAATAACAGCTGCAGCCTCCTTGGTCTCAATGACAGCTGCAGCCTCATTGGTCTCAATAACAGCTGCAGCCTCCTTGGTCTCAACGACAGCTGCAACCTCATTGGTCTCAATAGCAGCTGCAGCCTCATTGGTCTCAATAACAGCTGCAGCCTCATTGGTCTCAATAACAGCTGCAGCCTCAATGACAGCTGCAGCCTCATTGGTCTCAATAACAGCTGCAGCCTCATTGGTCTCAATAACAGCTGCAACCTCATTGGTCTCAATAACAGCTGCAACCTCATTGGTCTCAATAACAGCTGCAACCTCATTGGTCTCAATAACAGCTGCAGCCTCATTGGTCTCAATAACAGCTGCAGCCTCAATGACAGCTGCAGCCTCATTGGTCTCAATAACAGCTGCAGCCTCATTGGTCTCAATAACAGCTGCAACCTCATTGGTCTCAATAACAGCTGCAACCTCATTGGTCTCAATAACAGCTGCAACCTCATTGGTCTCAATAACAGCTGCAGCCTCATTGGTCTCAATAACAGCTGCAGCCTCAATGACAGCTGCAGCCTCATTGGTCTCAATAACAGCTGCAGCCTCATTGGTCTCAATAACAGCTGCAGCCTCATTGGTCTCAATAACAGCTGCAGCCTCCTTGGTCTCAACGACAGCTGCAGCCTCATTGGTCTCAACGACAGCTGCAACCTCATTGGTCACTACGCCCGCTGCAGAACTCCTGGGTCTTCCACTTCTCTTTCCCCATGCTAGGTGGTCAGTGTCTCTCAAGGTGTCCATCTCCATCTGCTCTCCACCCGATCTACTGCCACATGCCGGACGGGCTCCCAGCCTTTCCTCAGAGATGCGGTCCCTTGTTGGACAGTACTCTGACTGCCAGTGCCTACCAGACCTTCTTTAGAGTCTACCCCTCTTGTGTTTAGTTTCCAGGTTCCTTCCAGTCGATTGTTGCCCCTCCATACTCGCAGTTCTCTCCTCCTTCCAAACGAGTTTTGTGGTGTGGGTTTTAGGACGTCAGGGAACGTCTTGGTGTGTGTGTGTGTGTGTGTGTGTGTGTGTGTGTGTGTGGGGGGAGGGTTACTGTGAGGTGTGTTCTGCCCTGGCACTCCCTGGTTTCCCATCTAGTAATTAGACCTTCCCTGTGTCATCTGCATGTCCTGTCCAGGTGTTTGTGGTTATGTCTCATCCAGTGGTGTAGTCTACATTTTTGTAGTGGGTATACTGTGCTTAGAAACCAAAGTACAGTACACTGGTTAGTACAATGTAATCGTCAATATATTTTGATTTTTAAGCGTATTGAACATTTCCAATTTTTTCTTATGTTTATATATGAATAAATGAACAACAAACATTGTACAACATTTGGCTTTGTATTAAAATCATGTTAGAGAATTTATGCAACAGTATCAAAGCACAGCGTTACATACCGTTAGATTGTTTCGGAAGCGTTCAACTGCCGTTTAACGTATCAATGACACATGTCTAATGATAAGTCATGTGTCATTGGGCACTTTTAAGTGGGTATACTGAAATTCTCAAGCTTTTCTAGTGGGTATACTCCGTATGCCTGAGTATCACATAGACTACACCACTGGTCTGTATATAAGTTTGTGTCTGTCTGTTATTCATCGTTTGGGAATTGTCTAGTGATGTCTCATCTTCATCCTCATGTTTTCAATGTTTTTACTGGAGGAAAAAAAGTGAGTTTTTCTGCCACGTCAGCCCTTTTTGTTGTTTAATTAACGTTTTTCTTGTTTTAGCTCCTGGGTCCTACCTGCATTTTGGTTCAACCACTACACCATATTGTGACAAAATCAGATTGAAAATGGTTTTTTGTCACCAGTCAAAGACTGAAGGAGCTGTATTGGTTAGAACTTCACTGTCAGGAGAGAAGGCTGAGTTCAGGCTGAGTCTCTGCAGGAGAAGCTGATTTAATAATTTTTCATTCAATTCATTCAACCTTTATTTATACAGGCTAGCCTCGTTGAGTCACGGGGACTCATTTACAAGAGGGACCTGTCTCACTCACACCAAACAACCATCCACTCTCACACTCACACCTAGGGTCAATTTAGAGTCACCAATCAGCCTAACAAGCATGTTTTTTGGTCTGTGGGAGGAAACCGGAGTACCCGGAGGAAACCCACGCATGCACGGGGAGAACATGCAAACTCCACCCAGAAAGGCCCCGGACCGGGATTTGAACCGGCAACCTTCTCGCTGAGAGGCAGCAGCTCTACCAGTTGTGCCACCGTGCTGCCCAATTGATTAGAAAGTTAACCAAACAGAATGCTAATGTAAAGTGGGTGGGACCAAAAGACAGGACTCAGGACTTTTCAGGTTCTGTGTTCAGGTGGCTTGTCACTGTTGGTTGTTTGGGTTGGTTTCTGGTTGGCATTTATGTTCAGGTTTTTGTTAGTTAGAGGTCCATCCCATTACTGAGAATTTAATTGCATTTAAATTGTGAGATGAGTGAGATGTCATGATGATATTATATCTTAACCATAGGCATCGCAACAATTATATGTGAAGGGGATATGTCTCCCTCCCACAATTAAAAATTATTCATTCGGACACCCCCCCCCACACACACACACACACACACATTTACTATGAAATATTTGTTCACCCATGCTGTTTCTATTTCTTTGTGAATCCATTTCACTCAATCAATAGGTCTCTCTTGTAAATGAGTCCTCAAGGCTCAATGGGATTAACCTGCCTAAATAAAGGTTGAATGAAAAAATAGAGAATACTCCAACGACTAAAAGTCCACCCCGGGTTTTCCTGGTTACCTACAACTCCACACTGCATGCAGTGTTTCTCCTCAGTCATCTGGCTTGGTAGGGCACTCATGGGAGTAAGACACCTCTGTTTTGTGTGCTAACTTAGCGCCACGTTAGTGTTGGCAGTTGTTGACCAGGGTGGGGCGTTATGATGTGTGAGAGAAGTGGAGTGCTACATCTGTAGCATCTTAGCTAATGTGTCTGTATTGCACGCTGCTAACATAGCGCTATGCTAGTTCTGACAGTTTTTGACATGCTCGGGGGTGGGGTTTCCAATAGATATTGAAACAAGTGTTTATTTAGGTACTTAAACATCTACCGGTATATTTAACTACCCGCTAAAACACACCAGAATGCAGGAAATGGCATCTACTTTATTCAAAGTTTTCTGGGGGGGTGGGGACCCCCAGACACCCCCCATCAGTGTGCCCCCCCAACTCCCCCATTCATATTACAAATGCTTCTGACACCTATAGGCTGTTGTATTTACATCCTCGTCAATCTGGCCAACTGTGACCATCATCACTCTGTTTTGTTTTTTTCAGGCTGTATGTGATCAGTCAGATCCCGGGCCTGGAGATTCTGGATGACACAGAAGTTCTGGAGGAGGAGCGAGTCCAGGCCAGGAAGACATACTGTCTACAGCAGAGCCGTTTGTGCAGCAACAGGAGGAGGGAGGACTCATCCAGGAATCAGACCCACCAAAAACAAAACTTCATCATAAGAAAATGAGCTGCATTTAACCGTCTGTTTTTTTAATGATTTTATAATAAAAATATATTAGCTTTGTTTTATGCTGCTTTTGTAACCAAATATAGACGTTTGCAACACTGGAGCATTTTCCCACTGGAAATCGACCACAGCGGGTAACAAACCCTCCACTCTGAGCAAAAAGCATTGTTACATTTTCATTTGCTCATTACTGACTGATGAAGAACTACAACATAAATGTATGCAGGTGATAAAACAAGAAAGTAAAACATTTAAAAAGAAATTATGTTGCACTTGTATTTATAACCATCATTTTGTTTCTGACAACTACAGTACAGTATGTGGGAATTGGGAAATCACCTATTTTTTCACTTTAGCTCATGTTTTGCTACTAAATTGCCTGTAGGTGTGGTTAAGAATTTGAATGGCCGTTTGTCTCATTGGTCTCTGTGTCCCTGTGGTAGACTGGACTGCCCCACTAAGAGAAGGTGCTATTTATAAGACTAAATTTATTGTGGATCCTCAGTCTGATGAAGTCTTTTGGATGAAAGACGAAACATTTCAACTAAAATAAACTGGACCTGGCTTAACCTTGTTAGATTCATCGACCAGGATTATTGAGCACAAATATGTTAGTGCTTCATGAGTATGTTAATGCTGTTTTGCTTTGTTTTGTGTGTTTTATATGTGTTGCAACTTCTGCTGGCATAAGTTTAGTCTTTGTTATGATCTGTTAAAACTCAACTAATTTTGCACAAAATATTTAAATAAAGTCATTAAAAATAGTTGTGTAATGTAAAATCTACTCTCTTAAGCCCCCAGTATACCTGCACACTGCCTATATACGCCTCTGTACGGCGTACGTACGCTGTGGCAAAAGCGTAGCCCCCGCGTAGCCCCTCGGGCACAAATGCGCAAAGCTCTTTTTTTACGACTGCATACGCTTGAGCGGTGTCTGACCATAAATTCCCCGGCGCCAGACTGTTTTGTACGTTACACAAATGAATTAAATTCCTCTTCTTTATCGCTGATCGGGCCTTTTCTTTTGTTTTTTTGCCAAAAGTCAAGTAATCGCTTCTTCCTCCGTTCACTCGATGACTGAAATGAATGAATTCAGGTCCTACCTGGGTGCAGGAGGTTTTATATATTTCCTGGTGCGCTGTGAGCTGCAGGAAAAGCGCTCCCTGTTATTATTTTTATTTCTTAGAACTTTTTATAACATATAAAGTAGAAACACCGCAGCAGAACACCGCAGCAGGCTGCTTTCATGATGAGTTCTCGAGTTTTCTGACGAGCTGTCAATCATTTCAGTAGGCGTGTCAGCAAGTGACCAATCAGCGACCTCAGTTGCAATACATTACGGCAAAGACTGGTTCATCCCAAAGATCCAGTCCCCCGGCACAAACAGAGTAATATTGTGTATGCTGTTCAGTGTCAGGAGGGCTGTGATCAGTCTTACATCAGGGAAACTAAACAGCCACTGGCCAAAAGGATGGACCAGCACAGAAGATCAACATCATCAGGTCAGGACTCTGCGGTCTACACTCATCTCCAGGTCAGAGGTCACTCTTTCAGGGATGAAGATGTTCACATCCTTGATAGAGAGGAACAATGGTTTGAGAGAGGAGTAAAGGAGGCCATCTTTGTGAAAAGAAACCGTCCATCATTAAACAGAGGTGGAGGCCTCCGGGTTCAACTGTCCCCCACTTACAATGCTGTTATTGCTAGTATCACTCAGCCCTCTGTGAATAGCAAACAACCATCAGGGTGTTAACGATCCATCGTCAGGCTGATGGTCCTCCTTGATCATGTGAGCAGCTGGTTTCGGCTGTCATCAGCCAACTGGTTGATCCACTGTGGGAGGGTGCTATTTATAAGACTGAGCTGAACACAGCTTCTCAGACTGAGGAAGTCTTTCGGACGAAAGACGAAACGTTTCTACAGTTTTTTTTTTTTGCTTTGTTTTGTTTTTTGAATGTCCAGAGGACCAGACTTAGCTTTTTTGGATTTTTCTACCTGGATTATTGAGCATGCATCAGGGTCCCTAGGGAGGAGTTCAGGGAACATCCTTGCCAGATGCCTGAACCATCTCAACTGGCTCCTCTAGATGTGGAGGAGCAGCGTTTATACTCTTGAGTCTCTCACAGATAGCTGAACTTCTCACCCTATCAATGGAGAGTCCAGCTACCCTGCAGAGGAAACTCATTTCAACCTCCTGTATCCACGATGTCATTCTTTCGGTCACTACCCAGAGTTCATGACTAGGTGAGGGTAGGCACGTAGACTGACTGGTAAACGGAGAGCTTCACCTTACAGCTCAGCTCCCTCTTTACCACAATGGACTGGCACAGAGTTTGCAACTCTTCAGATTTTGCACCAATCCATCTGTCAATCTCACGCTTCATTCTTTCCTCACTCAGAACAGAAGTCTGAGATACTTGAACTCCGTCACTAGAGGCAGAATCTCACCCTTGATCTGAAGAGAGCAATCCACCCTTTTCTGACTGATGAGGACCACGACCTCAGATATGGAGGTGCCGATTCTCATCCCAGCCACTTCACACTCGGCTGTGAACGGCTCCAGTGAGAGCTGAAGATCATGGCACAATGATACCAACAGGACCACATCATCTGCAAAGAGCAGAAATGGAGTCCCCAGGCCACCGAACCGGAATCCCTCTATCCCTTGGTTGCACAGAGAAATTATGTTTATAAAAGTTATGACAGACCAAAAACATGCATGTTAGGCTGCCTTCAGGTCTAGGCCTCCCTTGAAAAAGAGATCTATGATCTCAGTGGGATTTGCCTGGTTAAATAATGGTTAATAAATGAATAAATGAATAATATGAACAGAATCTGTGACAACAGGCAGCCCTGCCAGAGTCCAACTCCCACTCTGTAGGGGTTCAACTTACTACCGCGTCAACTTAAAAGCGCGTTATAAATTGAATTCATTATTATTATTATTATTATTATTACCGGCAATGCAAACCAAACTCTCACACTGCTTGTATAGAGACTGAACAACCCATAGCAACGGGCTCCCAATCCCATACTCTTGGAGCACTCCCCACAATGTATCCTGAAAAACACAGTTGAACACCTTCTACAAGTCCACAAAGCACATGTAGACTGGATAGGTAAACTCCCATGACCTCTCGAGGACCCTAGTAAGAGTAGAGAGCTGGTCCAGTGTTCCACAGCCTGGAAGGAACTGCATTGTTATTCCTGGGTCCGAGGTTCGACCAACGATCTGACCTGCTTCTCCGGTACCCCAGAATAAACCTAATCAGGGAGGCTAAGGAGAGTAATGCCCCTATAATTGGAGCACACCCTCCGGTCCTCCTTTTTGAAGAGGGGAACCACCACCCCAGTCTCCCCAGTCTGTCAATCCAGTGGCACTGCCCCAAAGTCCATGCGATGTTGCAAAGGCGTGTCAACCACCACAGCCTCACAACATCCACAACCTTAAGGAAATTTGGGCGAATCTCATCCAATCCCAGAGCCCTGCCGCCTCTGAGGTTTTTAACTACCTGGGCAACGTCAGCTACGGTTATGGACAGAGAAACTCCAAAGTCCCCTGCCTCAGCTTCATTCATGGACAATGGGCCGTGGGATTGAAAAGGTCTGAGAAGTATTTTTTTTTCCAATTCTCGACAACATCACTGGTTGAGGTCAACAGCACCCCACCTTTACTGAAAACAGAGTAGCTCTGCTTTATCCTCTTCATTGGCACACCAAGAAAGGTGAATTAGCTTAGGACTAAGTTGTTTTGACTCATATTTGGGGCGTGCCAATTACACATATGGAAGAAGGACAAGAACAGGTCAAAGGCATCAGGTGTCCAGTTTAGGACAAACCGTAAAGAAGAAGAGGAGAAATTATCAAAAAATAAAGGTATGCAACTGTGTCATCTCTTGGAGCATGAAAGGTGTTGTGATATGTAGACTATATAGCCTGTTACAAGATAGTCTTACTGTTAATAATGTAAAATGCTAACTGTTGTTTACAATTCAATTCAACAATACTTTATTAATCCCAAAGGTAAATTAAATGTTGTAACTCATCATCCTGGTTTCATTAAGGAGTTGTTCTAGATGCTGATGGCTGTAGCAGGATGGATCTCTTGTAGTGTCTGTCTTACAGAGGATCTGAAGAAGCCTCTGACTGAAGACACTCTGTTGTTGTATGACAGTCTGATGAAGAGGATGCTGAGGATTGTCTATAATGTTCTTTCTTTTATGAAGAATCCTTCTTTGTACAATCAGGGGCCGAGATGGTGTAGAGGCAGGGCAGCCGGCTCAGGACCGGAAGGTCCCGGGTTCGATCCCCGGTCACTGCATACCTCGTTGTGTCCCTGGGCAAGACACTTAACCCAGAGTTGCTCCCAGTAGGACTGGCAGCGCCTTGCATGGCAGGCCACCGCTACCGGTGTATGAATGTGTGTATGAATGGGTGGATGGCTGGTACTGTGAAGCGCTTTGGGGCCCCTCATAGGGGGCTGGAAAGCACTATATAAGTAAGCTCCATTTACCATTCCAAAAGTTCTAGAGGAGTCTCCAGAACTGAGGCAGCCTTCTTTATGAGCTTGTTGATCTTTTTTGAAGTCACTTGCTCTGGTGCTGCTACCCCAGCAGATGATAGCAGAAGAGATAACACTCTCTACAACAGACTTATAGAAGATATGCAGCATCTTGCTGCAAACACTGAAGGACTTCAGCTTCCTCAAGAAGTACAGTCTGCTCTGTCCCTTCTTTTAGATGGCTTCACTGTTGCACTTAATGGCTTAGGACAACATATTTGGTTTTCATCAGAACATAATTACTGTTTTAAAGATTGAAATTCTTCCAAAACTAAACTACCATATGGCAGTAGTAATATTAGGCTACTATAATTACTAAAGACAGTAATCTTATGATGTAGCTTGGACTGTGTTAAATAACCAGAGGTGGTGATTTGTCTCCTATTCTGTCTGAATACAGTATTTCACAAATTGGACGCACAATTAGGCTACATCTATTTGTTTTTCCTTAGTTGTTAGCTGTTGGTTATGTAAGTATGACAGTCCTTAATCACTTCACTTGGTAAAGTTACATTAGCCTGCTGTAATTACGGTACTCAGTACTGCATTAGGCTACTTCTCTTTTATAGTCTATTAAATAACCATTGTGAGGCATAGAATTATGAATGTTTGATGATGACACAGTTGGTGCATGATGTATCTGAGGTTTTATGTACGGTATTTTAAGACAAATTCAGGAAATATTTCGGGGAACCCTCAGCCTTAAGCTAGGATGAGGAGCCATCCACTTTCTCACCCACAAAATGTGTCTCCACACATGTCTGATTCTGAAGATGAAGACTCCTTTGCCTCTACCTCTCCACAGCAGGATTCTTCATGTGTGTGTATGGTGGTGTTTTTTTTTTTTTT
>JBBPBX010028160.1:0-21522 GCA_038048925.1 Garcialebias charrua
TGTACAATAACATAAAAGACAAGTTAATTAAAAACTATAAAAAGCATACAAAAATAAATAAATACATATACCAGTCTTACTGCAGGTGTGTTAACATGCCAAAAAGATAAGATCACGTGTTAAAAGCCAATGAATAAAAGTGTGTTTTTAAAAGAGATTTAAAAACAGGAAGAGAGAAGGCCTCTCTGACACTGAACACTTCCACAGCAACTGCTCAGCTGATCTGAGATCGGGGAGGGCAGGAAGGTTGAAGCAGCTCAGACAAATATGGTTTTGCAACTTTATCAAGCACCTTGTGCATAACTAAATAATAAAATGTGTTTTTAATACATCTTTATTGTAAAAATACTAAATTGGAAAATACATGGGTTTAAAGAAGGCAACAAGGTAGGATTATGAATTGGGTTTAAAAATTACAGCTCATGAGGTACTCATTATAGCATGCAGTGGCGGCTGGTGATTTTTTTTTATGGGGGGGCGCCATAAAAAATTTTAAGCATGTGTAGAAGTATGCATAATTATGTTTGTATACTGTAAAGTAAGTTTGTTCATGTTTTTATTTGTATATATCAGTTGTATCCATTTGTATAACACTATTATTAATAAAACATGGTTCATCTTCACCTTGTTTGAGGCATCAGTGTGAAAAGAGAATGGGAGTGTTCTGCTTCCACTTTTCAATTTTTGGACAACTTCTATCATATTCTGTTATAATTATTTTAGTAATACAAGTTCATAATGTAAATAGAATTGTGAGGGTCCAGACTTAAATAAGGACAAAGGTGTTCAAAAATCCACCAAATAATTCAATTTAATAGTTCCAAAAATAAACTAACAAATAATTAAATTTCTGTGAGAGTTCTACTGGCTGCAGCTCCTACCCAAGATGGCCGCCAATTACCACAGCTGCCGGTCATCTCCCTGAAGAGACCTTCAACTATATAAGGCTGCAGTCAAGTTCTACTCTTCGCTGGGGCATTGAGCTATTTATGGTATTTATGCTCTCAGCCTGTTTGTTTCCTCAAAAAGAGTTTCTAACCTTGTTCTCTGTGCCTCCAGTTCTCCTGTGTTCGTGGATCCCTTTCTGTTCTGGCTCGCCTTGGGTTCAGTTCCTGGTCCTCGTGCCTGATCCTCCAAGCCATCCATCTGTGGAGTGGAACTGGTTCACCATCCTCTGGACTCACTTGGATTCACTCTCACGCTCTACTCAAACCATCCAACCTGTAAGAGGAAAAACATCACGAATAATCAAAGGACCACTCTTATTCCAATCCATCTGACATCCTGTTTGTTTCTCAGGAGCTCCAGAGGATCACCTGTAAATAGTCACCTGCACAAAATAAACACAGTTTAATTTTCTATCTTGTGGAGTCTTGTCTCGTTCCGGGTCTCGTACCAATCTGGGTTTACTGAAATCATTACAATTTCAATGAAAAATAAATCAAAAGATAATAACAAATTTGGGCCCAACTTAAACAGGTCAACTCAAGTCTAACAAGGAGGAATGATTCCAGATTAGATTTTAAATAACTGATTTATGGGGAAGAAAAATGATTTATTTTACTGTGATCCACCTGATGAGCTCCACTTATACTTAAGGCTGCAGTCAAGTACTCTTCGCTGGAGCATTGATGCCTACTCATGGTATTTATGCTTCTAGCCAGTTTGTGAGTACAGTACTTTGAGAGACACTTACCTTGTTTTTTGTTGTGTTTCCAGTCCTCGTTTCCATCTTGGTCCTGGGACCAGTTCTCACCCACAATGGATTCCACCATGGAGAATCAGCTAGAAGATATGCACCACCCATGGCCTTATTAAAAAAAATATTGAAAGATTATTGAAAGACTATTCAGTACAGCAGGACAGATTCTCTCTCCCAAAAGAGACAGACTGGACAAAAATAATCTTCTGAACTTGAACAATAAATTATTGCTGCAATATTAAAATGTGTCAGGGACGTTAGGAGACAAGAAATGTTTCCAAATGACTCAACACTTGGGTCCAAGTTTTGCAAATGGTGTCAGGAAGTTAAAATATTGTTCACTATTGACCCATTAAAAGGTTGACTAGACAGTATTTTAATCAGAGTTGATGACAAACTGGAGTTGAAGTGATCAATGTCTATTCCTTTGTTAGGTCTAATGCTCCTTTTTTCATCAGACAACTTTTACTTCAATGTTTTTACTGGTTTTATTTTGTGTTAAATAAAAAAATTCAGAGGTATAATCATTCCTCTTTCTTATTTTATTTAATGACATTTAACCTGCAGGTCATCCCTGAAATTCTGACGCACACAGAATCACAAGCCCAAGTGTGAACGGTGTCACACAATAAAAACATGCACTATCTGCAGCATTGTTCTTTAAACTGGAACAACACTTTTAAAGTATTACAGAAAATATACATACAGTACGCACACTTAATGATACTGTAGGCCATTGCATTAGGTAATACATTCAGCAAGTACTTTTACTTTAATACTTTAAGTATTTTTAAAAGCAAATACTTATTTACTTTTACTTAAGTAAAAACATTAATGTGGTACTTCTACTTACACTAGAGTACATTTTTGTCTGTTTATTTGTACTTTTACTTAAGTACAGTGTTTGAGTACTTTCTCCTCCACCACTGCTTTTAACTAGCATTTTGATACTTTCAGCAAAAAATTGCTACTTTTAGTGTTTTGCTACTCATCAATATTTTCCTCTTTTTGCTGAAGCTTAGCAGTTTAAGCATCTGTCTTGTAGCTACTGTCAGGAGATGTGGCAGAGTGAAGAAATATGTTTATAAAAAATGTTACATACTGAACCTTTAACACAGACACTGAGGAGTAAAACAGTTCATGACATGAGCTGAAGATGGACAGACAGGAGTCGTCTTCAGACATTCGGGTTTATAATAACTAGCAACTTTTATAATGTTGTACAATACACCACAGATAAGCACAGCTTGTAGCTAGCTACTGTTGGAGAGACAGCAAGCCCTTGCTGTACTGTTGACTGACCGCAACACAACACACCACGTCACGCACACAGAGATCAGCTCAAACTTTGCTCATGTAGCGATTTATTAAACTCACTTAATATTACTTGCTTACCTGTGTAGAAAGGCACCATTAATAATTACTGCTGTTCAACGTCGCTAGTTGCGTGTGTCAGCTCTGAAGGTGTAAACAGAGAGAATCCCCCGCTCCCCCCTCCCTCCTGGCTCGAACCGGAAGCGCTGGCGATCCGTGGCGATAAGAGACGAGTCCAGGCTCGAGGGCGACGGAAAATGCGACCTGTACAGTTCAATAGTTTTGGACAGATGGGACATAAACTAACTACGGCCGCTAGCGGCCGCAAATTATAATTAGATTCAATGGAATAGCCGCAGGCGGCGCCGAGCGGGGAAACCGGAAGTACGTCAAATCAGAAAACGTTTTTTGAAACAAACAATTACTCATAAAATATTTATCCTGCACAACTAAAAACATATATGCATGCATTTTGAAATATTTTTATTTTATTATTTCACTTTTATAAAAAAAAAAAATTAAATCTTCAAATGGTAAAGAAGAAGAGCTGCAGTTCCAAGGAGGAGCTGCACCCCTAGTGCCCTCTAGTGGCGGCCGCCTCTGATAGCATGACATCTCTTTCACAACATTCTGTCAAAGCCTTTATCGTGTTCTTCTTCTAGTGGTGGCTACTAGTAAACAGCTTGAGGGAACACTACTGCCACCATGTGGTAAGACGAGTAGGATTCTGGACCCCGCCCACAGAAAGGGTACAAAAAAGCAGTGGAAACAGAACTACATGTGACCCGACCCGAACTGAGCCGATCTGAGCTGATTTGATCTGACCCGAGCCGAGCGGTGGAAAAGGGGCATAACACATTCCAGCCTATCGGAGAGGAAAGATTTGAACCAGTCCAGGACAGTGTCACAGAGACCGACCTCCACATGAAGACGGTGGAGGAGGATTCTATGGTCCAGTGTCAAAGGCTGCAGTGAGGTCAAGGAGGACAAGGATGGAGGGAGAACCAGTGTCAGCAGCCATGAGGACATCATTGGTAACTCTCAGTAATGCAGTCTCAGTACCGTGCGCTGCTCTGAACACAGACTGAAACTTCTCATACAGGGAGTGTTCCTGTAGGTGGTCCTGCAGCTGAGCAGCAACTGCTTTTTCCAGCACTTTAGACAGAAAAGGGAGGTGTGAAATTGGGCAGTAATTAGAAAAAATGTCGGGATCCAAATTGGATTTTTTCAGAAGAGGCCTAATGATGGCAGTTTTTAGAGGCAGTGGAACATGACCAGATTGTAGAGACTGATTTATTATTTGAGTGATTAATGGGCTTATTGCAGAGTGATTGGATTTTATGAGAGACGAGGGGAAAGGATCCATGGCGCAGGATAAAGGCTTCATTTTCTTGATTATGGCTTCCACTTCACTCTGAACAACTTCATCAAAGCTGTTTAGTGTCCCAGAATGCAGACGGGTAGATGGCACACTTAGAACAGGGAGGTTGTGGAGCTGAGATTTGATAGTGTCAACTTTGTTTTTAAATGATGAAAGGAACAGGTCGCATTTTTGAGCAGAGTCCTCAGGAGTTTGTTTAAAGCTTGGGTATGTAAGATTGTAATGTAGTCTGTAACTTTTCAAACAATATATATTTTAACATATTTCTTCACTCTGTCACTAGATTGATGTTAGAGAGGTAATCTCTGAAAAAACTAAAAAAAAATATTGTCCCCTTGCTTCTCCAGGTGGTAAATAAGCATTTCTAAAAAGAAAAAGTGACCCGCCATTTTCCAGCCAATAAAAACAAAGTTTGTAACCAGCCAATAAAAACCGAGCTTGAATTTGAATCAGCCAATAAAAACAGAGCTTGAATTCAAATTTCAACAGACCACAAGGGGGCAGAGCCATATATGGCTCTGAGGGGGAGGGATCAGAATGCTTTGCTTGTTGAAATTTTTTCTAAGTGCTGCTGTTCTACAGAAACTGCAGACTGAACCTTTAATGGGATTAAGTAGATGAGTTATTGTGGAGAAGAGCTGTTTAGAGTTTCCAGGGCAGGTTCAAGGCTACAAGTTCAGCTACGTGGTAGCTAGCTTTAAGGGCTCTCTCATTTACCTTTGTGGTTTTTCTCATAAAACTTGCCTGTTTCTCCGTCTGTTTACGCAGGAGAACAAAATAGTCAGCATTCTTGTTTTGAAGCGAAGGGTGTTTCGTTTGGAGATGGCGTTTCAGCTTGCTTGGTACCATACTGCTGTTGGATAGCTTCTCACCACATACCACGCACAAAGGGGTCGGTGTTGTTGCGTCGCCGGTGTGATGCCGAGAAGAGCATGCCTGCCATGGATTGCATCCCCTGTCGCGGGAACGTGCATCGCTCAGCTGCGTTGCTCAAGCTACAGCAGCAGATGAGAAAAACGGATATAAATACGACTGGCGAGGCAACTTTAAAACATATTCATAATGTAATCATGTTGTTTTATGGAAGATTAATTTTAGAAAACACGGAAAACTGAAGAATGATTCTGCTCTTCAAAATAAAAGCATAAGAGCGTTATTCAAGATAACTCAACAAACCCAAAATTTTGAACTAGTAATAGAACGCTGGAATGGTCTGAGTGAGAAAATAACACTGTTTAATTTATGCATTCTCAATAACTAATATGCACAACGTATATAATACATTGTATGTTCCCTAACTGTGGCTTAATGTTTTGTTGTTCTTTTTCCCCTGCTAGCATTTAATCACTATGCACCTGCAAGGCCATTGTATTAATGCATACTATAAACTATCAATAAAGAATAACACCACCATGATTGTTGGATTGTGTCCCCCTCTTCAGATAACACCTTTAACTGTCTAATTACGGTATGTGATATACCAACAAATCAGAGGACATCTCTGATCATGTATAAAATGTTATATCTTTTATAACCCTATAAATCTCTGAGTTAGCAGGGGATGCATATTTAGGCAATGCAAATTATTAGCCTGCCAGAATATGCATCCCCCTCTATTTTCCACAAATATTCTACAAATTATATGAAACTCATACCAACAGATCAGAGGACATCTCTGATAATGTATAAAATGTTATATCTGATAATGTATAAAATGTTATATCTGATAATCTATTTTCCACAAATATTCTTCAAATTATATGAAACTCATACCAACAGATCAGAGGACATCTCTGATCATGTATAAAATGTTATATCTTTTATAACCCTATACATCTCTGAGTTAGCAGGGGGTGCATATTTCGGCAAGGCAAATTATTAGCCTGCCAGAATATGCATCCCCTATATTTTCCACAAATATTCTACAAATTATATGAAACTCATACCAACAGATCAGAGGACATCTCTGATCATGTATAAAATGTTATATCTTGTATAACCCTATAAATCTCTGAGTTAGCAGGGGGGTGCATATTTCGGCAAGGCAAATTATTAGCCTGCCAGAATATGCATCCCCCTCTATTTTATTTATTTCATTTATTTATTTATTTAAGTTAGGACAATGCATATTAATCAACATAACAGCAGTTAGCATCAATGTAAATATGCCGGAGTTAGCACAATAGCTAATTTGCATCCGTTGTCCTAAGGCAGGTAAGAATAAGAAACGTCCCATAAAACAAAAGAGCGGAGAAAAATACAAACATCACCTATATAGCACATAACACAACATAAAATTACAATAAAAATATGATGCCATAAGAATAGACAAAGTAATCTACACATGAGTGCACTTCTGATTAGTTTTCAGCCAAAGTTTCAGAGATTTTTTAAAGCTGGAGTAGGTGCCACAGTTCCTGATGGAAACTGGCAGTGTGTTCCATGACTGCGTGCCTCTGATGGACACCACCATTTGGCCAAATTTAGTCCTGCGCCGCTGCACATCACAATCTCCTCTGGTCAGTGCTCTTGTGTTTACTGTACTTGTTTTTTTACTTATAAAATATATTAAAGGAGGAGGAGCAAGTCCATTTAAAACTTTAAAAATCAGGCAAACGTCCATAACAATCTGATAGCTATTAAAATCCAAAATTTTGTACTTATTTATGATGTGCAGTATTTTCCACAAACATTCTACAACTTAAATACAACTTCCATTCCATCTTGTTTTTGCTTAGTATCATATGTGATACACTCATTAAGCCACAGTTAGGGAACAAACAATGTATTATACACATTGTACATATTAGTTATTGATAATGCATAAATTGAACAGTGTTATTTTCTCACTCAGACCATTCCAGCGTTCTATTACTAGTTTAAAATTTTGGGTGTGTTGAGTTATCTTGAATAACGCTCTTATGCTTTTATTTTGAAGAGCAGAATCATTCTTCAGTTTTCCGTGTTTTCTGAAATTAATCTTCCATAAAACAATACGATTATATTATGAATATGTATAAAAGTTGCCTCGCATGTCATTAAGATTCGTTTTTTCTCATATTTATATCCGTTTTTTCTCATCTGCTGCTGTAGCTTGAGAGCGATGCAGCCGAGCAATGCGCGTTCCCGCGACAGGGGATGCAATCCATGGCAGGCATGCTTTTCACGGCATCACACCGGTAAAAGTAAATCCAAAAGAGATGTAAGCCTCGCTGTACAATCTCACGTTCATGGTTTCTGCCTTCTTCTGATTTCCACTTGGGCCTTCATCTGGGTCCGAATTTTGTCCAGGGACCAGACCGGATTTAGTATTTCTTCTTTTGAAAAAGTTTTCCATCGCTGTTTGTTTGAGAAGGTCCTCGCTGTTTGTTTTGCTCACTGCTACACGTCACGTTCATGCGCCGCTACTTCTCTTGTTTTAATGTGCGACACTATGCTACATACTGCCACCTATCGCACGATAAGGAAATTACACCAGTTAATAAAAATGTCATAATTTACTAATTTTACACGGCACACCAGACGATCTCTCGCGGCACACAGGTGTTCCGCGGCACAGCGGTTGAAAAACACTGTGATAGAGGCTAGAGATGAGGGGGTAGCAGCTGGAGGTGATGTGGTAGAGGCTAGAGGTGAGGTGGTAGAGCTGGAGGTGATGTGGAGGCTGGAGGTGATGTGGTAGAGGCTGGAGGTGAGGTGGTAGCAGCTGGAGGTGAGGTGGTAGGGGTTGAAGGTGAGCTGGTAGGGGCTGGAGGTGAGGTTGTAGCAGCTGGAGGAAAGCTAGTAGGGACTGGAGGATAGGTTGTAGGGGCTGAGTTGAACTGGTAGGGGCTGGAGGTGAGGTTGTAGCAGCTGGAGGAAAGCTAGTGGGGACTGGAGGATAGGTTGTAGGGGCTGGAGGTGAGCTGGTAGGGGCTGGACGTGAGGTTGTAGGGACTGGAGGTGTTTTATGATATTTCAGATCAACCCAAATGGTTTATGTTTTATCATATTTTAAATCATTTGTCAAGTTCGTGAAAGGTAGGCACACACACTGGTTTAGAAAAGCTCACACATAGACTTAATAAAAAATAATGATAATTTATTAAAGAAGTCTGTGACAGAGAAAAAGGAAAAACATACATGTTCAAACAGGAGGTGAGGTTGCAACAGCTGGAGGTGAGCTGGTAGGGGGAAAAGGTGAGCTGGAAGGGGCTGAAGGTGAACTGGTAGGGACTGGAGGTGAGGTTGTAGCAGCTAGAGGTGAGGTTGTAGTGGCTGGAGGTGAGCTGGTAGGGGCTGGAGGTGAGGTTGTAGGGGCTGGAGGTGAGGTAGTAGCAGCTGGAGGTGATGTAGCAGCTAGAGGTGAGGTTGTGGCAGCTGGAGGTGAGGTGGTAGAAGCTGGAGGTGAGGTTGTAGCAGCTGGAGATGAGGTGGTAGCAGCTGGAGGTGATGTAGCAGCAGCTGGAGGTGAGGTGGTAGAAGCTGGAGGTGAGGTTGTGGCAACTGGAGATGAGGTGGTAGCAGCTGGAGGTGAGGTTGTAGCAGCTGGAGGTAGGGTGGTTTTTATTTTATGTGGAACTCATGGATTTTGTTCTTTGAAGTGTTTTAAGTGATCAGTACTGATATTTTTATACACTGTCTCATTCTCTTCAAGAAGGTCAGCATTCTTTCCTTGAATGGATATGATTGTAAGGGGTCCAAGAAAGTTTTGCTCCATCTTTCCCCCTTTTCGCTGCTGACTCCTCACATTTTGTCTCAAAACTATTTGCTCAACGCTGAATGAGATTTTTGTGCAGAACGTAGCCTTTTTTCTGTCTTGCTTTGGGATTTTGATGTTCCTTTACTATGTCTTTGATGACATCAAGCTGCTTTATGCTTTCACTTACACTTTCTTCTTCCATTACTTCCATGCTCTTGTCGATCTATAACATAAAACTTCAGACTTTAACTACATAGGAAAACCATATGTATTTTTACTACAAATAAAAAAACGATGTTTCAAACCTGGTATTTTCCTGGGATCTCCATTGGGTAGCGGGCTTCCCTTCCAAACATCAAAAAGAATAGTGAAAACTTTGTTGTCATCTGTTTTTTAGTTCGAAGTCCAAACATTACTGCATCAAGATATTTGTCCCATGTCTCAGGTTTAGATTCTACCAGTTCGCAAAGAGATCTGACAAAAACATGTTAAAATTGACATTATGATACAATATAGTTTGTGAAATTGGGACTATAATTGTAGATCAGTAGCTAATTCCTGTCACTGTTGCCTTTGGATAGTCCCATTCATTCTTTCAACCAGACCATTAGTCTGGGGATGGTAGGGTGCACACAAACATCTCTTTATGCCAAGTGTTTCACAGACATTCTTGTTTATTTGTCACAACCATACACAATTCAGAAGTAGAAGAACTGCATGCCAAAAAAAAAAGATGATTAAATATAATTTTACCGCATTCACGAACTCTGTTCCTTGGTCAGTCAGAATTCTTTTTGGGGCCTCAAATTGATAGACAAACTTAAGAATCTGGGTTGTGACCTCCTCTGCATTTTTTTAAGTTAAAAGGTATGCCTGTGTCCACTTTGTGTAATAGTCTATCATTACACAGATATATTGGTTTCCATTTGTTGTTGTTTTTATTTTCCCTATTAAGCCCATTCATATAAGTTCAAAAGGTTGTGACACCTAAATGGAAAGCGACAAAATAAAGTATACACTAACAGATTGGATTTAAACATTTCATTCAGCATTGTGCTAAGGTTGTAAAAAAGAGTAAAAGATTGTACCGGTAGTCCATTAACCATTTTGCAGCAAAAATCGTTGTTTATAAGACTTCACCAATACCTTTATTGGGATGTGCTCTGGAGTCTCTTAATTGATGCTCAGCTGACTGGCAAACAGCACATTCATATACCTGCATAAGTGATAGGTGTCTCAATAATTTTACACATTTCTTGTATATATACCGGCATATATACAAAGTACCTACCACTCATATTTTGCTTTCACTCGGACAGAAAAACAAGCCAAGAAAAAAAGTGACTGAACGTTCAAAATAAGCTCTCACAAAATTTATAAGCGACTTTAGGAAGAAAAAAAATACACACACAAAAAAATTAATAATACAAGCCCAAAGTCACTTATAACAAGAGGACTTTTTCGGACTTGGCAACTATGCTGGGCGGTGTGAGGCAGCACTGACGTCACTCTCCTGCGCCACTTGGAATTGCCAATTCAGATTGATTTTTGGAACACTTTTTGCAGGGGTGGGGCGTGAAAACGAAAAAGCAGTTTGTTCTTAGTTTCCTCTGTACAGTAGTTGTGTTACACAATAAGCAGTCCTGAAGAAGAAAATGAAAATTATTTATTTTTAATTTTATTTATGAGTCAAAAAATGCAGCTTGACTTTAAAATGAAAAAGCATTTCTGCTAATTCAGTTTAATTTTCAAATTTGACATTTCAAAATGAGTTTTGGTCACTTTTTACTAGGACATATTTTGAAAATTAAATGTTAAACGTTATTTTATTTATCATTTTAATTATTTTACAAATTGAGCAGTCTTGAAGACGAAAATGAAAATGCAGTTTGGATTATTCATTTTAAATTTTATTTATGAGTCAAAACATGCAGCTTTGTTTTGAAACTAAAGATCATTTCTATTAATACCCTGATGCATGCTCAATAATCCAGGTAGAAAAATCTAAAAAAGCCAAGTCTGGTCCTCTGGACATTCAAAAAACAAAATAAAGCAAAAAAAATATTGTAGAAACGTTTCATCTTTCGTCCGAAAGACTTCCTCAGTCTGAGGCGCTGTGTTCAGCTCAGTCTTATCTTTCGGATGAAAGACGAAACGTTTCTACAAATTTTTTTTGCTTTGTTTTGTTTTTTGAACGTCCAGAGGACCAGACTTAGCTTTTTTAGATTTCTATTAATCCATTTTAATTTGAAATAGGAAACATAACTGCTTCCATAACTGTAATGCCGGTCTTCTGATACCATATTTATTCAAATTTTCAAGGAGAATACTGTAGTGTGGTCAATAGTATCGAATGCTTAAAAAAAAAATAATACTAACACAATATTGTTTTGGATCGACAGCAGTACTGTAGTTATATGTTCTATTAATTCCATGAGAGCCACTGATGTAGAGTTTTTTGCTCAAAACCCATACTGACTGCTACTTAGAATATTTTGTTTATCAATAAATTGATCTAATCTGGTCACACAGTTTTTCTAGAATTTTTGAGAACTGTGGTAACAAGGACATTGGTCTATAATTATTGAACACACATGTATCACCATATTAAGACTTTAGAAAGTGGCTGCTCAGCTAAAATGTATTTACAGGGGGTCTGGTTCTATTTGACTTGGTGGTCAAGCCCCCGTAGTGGTCTGCTAAACTTCCATTTTTTTGAGAGTGCATCTTATCTTATTCACAGTTGTTGTGGTGTTTTTATTGTTTTTGGTATATGCAGCATTTTTACTTTGCATTTGTTTTTCTGATTGTGTGTTTCTTCATCTATTTTATGTGATTGCAGATCATTTCTGTTGCATTTCTTTTTTGTTTCGGAGTTTGCATCATTCCTGTGTTTGCACCACATTTTAACTGTTTAATGTGCGTTTAGCTGTACCTGTCATCCATCATGGAAGCAGGACTCCTCAGTGACTCTAGCCGTGAAAGACGTACCTCTTCTGGGGTAAGTTCAAGTAGACTTTCACAGAAGGTCTTTTAGTGAAGTGAGACTGAAGCACCATCTATACTAGACAAATATGAAAATCTGAATTTTATGAAAAACGAAAAAACAAGGGTTATTATTCACAGCTAAACTGCTTTCCTCTGGTGTGATTCCCATGTGTCTGTTTAAATTTGACTTCTGTCCAAACCTTTGTCCACAAATATCACAAGCAACTGATTTCTGTCCTGTGTGAACTATCATGTGTTGGTTTAAACTTGACTTCTGTCCAAACCTTTGTCCACAAAGATCACAAGCAAATGCTTTCTGTCCTGTGTGAACTATCATGTGTCTGTTTAAATTTGACTTCCGTCCAAACCTTTGTCCACAAACATCACAAGCAAATGGTTTCTGTCCTGAGTGAACTATCATGTGTTTGTTTAAAGATGACTTTTGTCCAAACCTTTGTCCACAAACATCACAAGCAAATGCTTTCTGTCCTGTGTAAGTAAGTAAGTAAGTAAGTAAAGTTTATTTATATAGCACTTTTCGCAGATAAAATCACAAAGTGCTGTACAACATATAAATAAAAAATTAAAATAAACAGAAGAATTACTGTATTAAAATCTGATTAATCAAAACAATAAGAACAGCTGATAAAAACAAGAACAATTGATAAAAACACTCAATAAAAACATTTATCTAAAAGCTTGTCTGAATAAAAGTGTCTTGAGCTGGGTTTTAAAGGAATCAATAGAGGTGGTCACACGAAGAGACAGGGGCAGGGCATTCCACAGCCGGGGGGCTACGGCCTGAAAGGAAAGGTCACCCCGAGTTTTAAACCGGGTCTTAGGGACCTGTAGAAGGTTCAGTGCTGAAGAACGAAGGGTGCGGGCTGGAGAATAGGGGATCAGCATTTCTGTGATGTATTGGGGGGCCTGTCCATTTAACGCTCTAAAAGTTAATACCAAAATTTTAAAATGAATTCTAAATTTAACAGGGAGCCAATGTAGATCATATAAAACCGGTGTGATGTGAGACCTTCTATTTGTTCCTGTTAAAAGCCTCGCAGCAGCGTTCTGGACCAACTGGACACGAGCGACAGCAGACTTATTAAAACAAGTAAAAAGTGAATTGCAGTAATCTAAACGAGAAGAGATAAAAACATGAATAATCATCTCCAGGTCAGATTTGGATAAAATTGCCCTCAGTTTAGAAATGTTCCTCAGGTGATAAAAGCAGTTTCTGACCAGGAGCTTTGAATGTTTGTCCAAAGACATTGACTGGTCGAACTGAACACCAAGGTTTCTGAGGCTCGGCTGAGAAGAGGAGCCCAGAGAACCGAGGTGTTGCTTGATTAGAGGAACTTTCTGTTCAGGGGCAATGATCAGGGTTTCAGTCTTGGCAGAATTTAACTGAAGGCAGTTGTTGGCTAACCACACCTTAATCTGGGACACGCAGTTTACTAATTCATCTAACTTGTGTAATTCTGAGTCATTGAAGGAGCAGTAGAGTTGAATGTCGTCAGCATAGAAATGGTAAGAGACATTTCTGAAGCTATTTATAATCTTTGCAAGTGGTGTGATGTAAATAATGAACAGAATAGGACCCAAGACTGAACCCTGAGGAACACCATACCTTAACGGAGAGGTCTTAGACTGTACGTTATTCACAAACATTGAAAATTTTCTGTTGTTCAAATAAGAGGAAAACCACTTCAAAACAGTTCCAGAAAATCCTAATTCATGTTGTAGTGGACAAAGGTTTGGACGGAAGTCAGATTTAAACGAACACATGATAGTTCACACAGGCCCTGCCCCTGTGTGAACTATCATGTGTATGTTTAAAGTTGACTTAAGTCCAAACCATTGTCCACAAAGATCACAAGCAAATGGTTTCTGTCCTGTGTGAACTATCATGTGTCTGTTTAAAGATGACTTCCGTCCAAACCTTTGTCCACAAAGATCACAAGCAAATGCTTTCTGTCCTGTGTGAACTATCATGTGTTTGTTTAAATATGACTTCAGTCCAAACCTTTGTCCACAAAGATCACAAGCAAATGCTTTCTGTCCTGTGTGAACTATCATGTGTTTGTTTAAATTGACTTCAGTCCAAACCTTTGTCCACAAAGATCACAAGCATATGCTTTCTGTCCTGTGTGGACTATCATGTGTCTGTTTAAAGTTGTCTTCCGTCCAAACCTTTGTCCACAAAGATCACAAGCAACTGATTTCTGTCCTGTGTGAACTATCATGTGTTTGTTTAAATCTGACTTCCGTCCAAACGTTTGTTCACAAAGATCACAAGCATATGCTTTTTGACCTGTGTGAACTATCATGTGTTCGTTTAAATCTGACTTCCGTCCAAACCTTTGTCCACAAACATCACAAACATATGCTTTTTGTCCTGTGTGAATTATCATGTGTCTGTTTAAATCTGACTTCCATCCAAACGTTTGTTCACAAAGATCACAAGCATATGCTTTCTGTCCTGTGTGAACTATCATGTGTCTGTTTAAAGTTGACTTAAGTCCAAACCTTTGTCCACAAAGATCACAAGCAAATGGTTTCTGTCCTGTGTGAACCATCATGTGTCTGTTTAAAGATGACTTCCGTCCAAACCTTTGTCCACAAAGATCACAAGCAACTGATTTCTGTCCTGTGTGAACTATCATGTGTTTGTTTAAATCTGACTTCCGTCCAAACTTTTGTTCACAAAGATCACAAGCATATGCTTTTTGACCTGTGTGAACTTTCATGTGTTTTTTTAGATCACCCTTTTTGTCAAAATTTTTTCCACAGTCTTCACAACTAAATGAGTTCTGTTTTGACTGTTTTTTCTTGGTTGAGTCTCCAGTTTTCTTCACTTCAACACATTCCTTGATAACCAAACCACTTGAAGACATCACTGACTGACTTGTCTTGTGAAATTGTTTCCCATGCTCACTGAAGCTGCAAGACTTCTTGACAGTGTGTACGTCTGAGTCAGGAGCTCTGCTCTCCTTACAGTCTTTGTCACTGTCTTCAGGTTCTGATCCATAGTCTGATAATTCTTTTAGCTGAGAGTCAGAGTCATGTACATCGTCGTCGTCGTCATCATCATCATCCTCAGATTCCTCACTGACTTCAGTCTCTGAAGAGCTGCAATCATCTCCATAAGTATCTACGTGTAGATCTGGGTTCCTGGTAGTCTCTGCTCTTCCACAGTCCTCTCCACCAGTTGCTGTTTTCATCTGGTCAACTGAACTGCTGGTTGGAAGATCTTCCTCTTTTACTTGGTGCTGATAAAGCTGTAAAAACAGAGGTTTCTTTTCATCTTCCTCACTCTTCAAAGGAACAGCAGTGAATGCAAACCCAGTGTCATCAGTCTCCTTTTTTACACAAAACTGCTCTCCCTCTTGACTGGTCCACAGTTGCTCCTCTTCCTCCTTTATGTTGAGGACATCAGGATCCTGTTGGTCCACACCAAGCATCCGTACTTCAAGAGCTGCTTCTTTAACCAGCATCGTCTGCTGAACATCTGCAGGGAACACTGAAAACATGAACATCAGGCACAATTATAACTTTATATTCACACATACTGTGGTGCTTGAAAGTTTATAAAGCCTTTAAAACTTTTTTAATTTCTGCATAAAAATGACATAAAACATCAAATTTTCACACAAGTCGTAAAAATACAATACCATACCAATTTATTTATAGAGCACTTAAAACAGCAACATGGCCAACCAAAGTGCTGTACTGTAGAAACAAACAAGAACAACGGACAGGAAAACATAAAATAAAAATAAAGATATAAATAGCAGCAGAAACTAACTAAAATGACCAACACTGTATAGTACAGAGGATCAAAGCAAATCACACCATGTTAAAGGCAAGAGAATAGAAGTAGGTTTTCAAGCAAGAAAGACTGAGTGAGGGAGCCTGCCTGACACGCAGTGGCAACTCATTCCACAGTCTTGGACCTGCAACAGAGAGCTTACGACGGGTTTCTGGAACTGAAAGAAGCATATGGTGTGCTGACCTCAGAGGTGGAGGACCAAACTGAGTCAGAGAGTCAGAGTCAGAGAGAATTTATTGTCATTTGCACCGCATGTAGTACATGTGTTGAAAACGAGATTATGTACACAGGGTCCCAGTTACATCCAACAACAAATGCAAGAGAAATACAATAATAACATCTAGGATTAACTAAGAGAGACATCACATCAGCTAGTAATACACTAAGCCCTAATGTAGTAGAAAAACATCATTATAAACAGCAGCACGAACATGAGCAGATGGTCACAGATGAACGCAGCAACAAGAAACAGATCAGTACAGTATCAGTATGATGTGACATTTTGCAGTGTTTATTCTTATTATTTATTTATTCATGAGTCTGACAGCCTCAGGGTAGAAGCTGTTTCTCAGTCTAGTGGTTCTACATTTGATGCTCCTCAACCTCCGTCCC
Source organism: Garcialebias charrua (assembly GCA_038048925.1). Classification (NCBI taxonomy): domain Eukaryota; kingdom Metazoa; phylum Chordata; class Actinopteri; order Cyprinodontiformes; family Rivulidae; genus Garcialebias; species Garcialebias charrua. Next base: position 16,508 of record JBBPBX010028160.1, read on the forward strand.
GAGGGGAGTGGTGCAAAGAGTGAGTGTGCTGGGTGAGTGAGGTCTTTCATGATGCAGGTGGCTCTTTTTCTGCATCTGGAGGTGTAAATGTCTGTGATGGTGGGGAGACTGACTCCCACAGACTTCTGTGCAGCCTTCACCACTCTCTGCAGAGCTTTTCTCTCTGCAACTGTGCAGCCTCCATGCCACACGTTGATGCTGGAGCACAGGACGCTCTCCACTGCACACCTGTAGAACGAGGTGAGGACTGGGCTTCTCAGACCGGCTCGTCTCAGCCGTCTGAGGAAGTAGAGTCTCTGATGACCTTTCTTGATCAGGCTGGTGGTGTTATTGCTCCAGCTGAGGTTATCATTCAAGTGTACACCCAGGTATTTGTAGCTGGAGACCACCTCCACCGCAGATCCACCTATATACAGTGGGGTGTGGGTGTGTTTGTTCCTTCTGAAGTCCACAATCATCTCCTTCGTCTTCTTCACATTCATGTGAAGGTTGTTCTCTTTGCACCAGCTCTCCAGATGTTCCACCTCCTGTCTGTAGCTGGATTCATCATTATCTGTGATGCATCCCACCACAGCTGTATCATCTGCAAACTTAACAATATGACAGCCTGGATGTGTGGCTATACAATCATATGTGAGCAGAGTGAACAGAAGAGGGCTCAGCACACATCCCTGAGGAGAGCCAGTGCTGAGGGTGATGGTGGAGGAGGAGAAGTTGTGGATCTTCACGGACTGTGGTCTGTCTGTTAAGAAGTCTAAGACCCAGTTACAAATAGAGGGGCTTAGTCCAAGTGTGGATAGTTTGTCTATCAGAGTTTGGGGGATCATGGTGTTGAAGGCAGATGTGAAGTCCACAAAGAGCAGACGCACGTATGAGTCCTTCTGATCCAGGTGGGTGAGAGCAGTGTGGACCACGGAGGAGATGGCGTCCTCTGTTGATCGGTTCTCACGGTATGCATATTGATGAGGGTCCTCGTTGATGTTGACGGCTGTCTTGATGTGGGACATGACCAGTTTCTCAAAACATTTAGCGACTATCGGGGTGAGGGCCACCGGTCTATAGTCATTCAGACCAGTCACTGTGGAGCTTTTTGGGACTGGGATGATGGTGGCGGTCTTCAGGCAGGTGGGAACTGACTCCAGTGCAAGTGAGGTGGTGAAGATGTCAGCCAGCACCTCACAGAGCTGGTCCGCACATTCCTTCAGAACTTTCCCTGGGATGTTGTCTGGACCCGTAGCTTTATGAGGGTTGATCCTTCTGAGACTGCCTCTCACTTCTGCTGCGGTCACTTTGAGGTGCTCCTCGTCTGGTGATGAGGTGAGTCTGGTGCTAGTTGGTCTGTTTGGATCATCAAAACGTGCATAAAACTTATTGAGGGCATCAGGCAGGGATGGGTCCCTGGGGCATTGTTTGCTTTTGCCCTTGTAGTCTGTTAAGCATTTGATGCCCTGCCACATGCTCCTTGGATCATGTGAGGTGAACTGTCCCTCGATCCTCTGTGCATACGCGGCTTTGGCCTTCTTTATGCCATCATCCAGTTCTCTCCTGCACTTTCTCAACTCCTCAGTGTCTTTAGACTTGAATGCAGTGTCCCTGGCTGCCAGCAGGGTGCGGACATCCTTATTTAGCCAGGGTTTTTGATTGGGGTAAAATTTAACACACTTTCTTATGGATACATTTTCAGCACATGTACTGATGTAACCCAGGACAGAGGAAGCATAAAGCTCCAGGTCAATTGAATTTCCATTCGTAGCTGCCTCTTTGAAGACAGACCAGTTTGTGTTTTCAAAGCAGTCCCTCAGCATGGGGGAACTATCTTGGCGCCACGATGTTATCACTCTTTGTTCTGGCATCGAACGTCTGAGTGGGGGGAGCTGTCTAGGGACCAATAGCAGGGAGCGATGGTCGGAAGCCCCGATCGGTGGGCGTGGCTTCGCCGTGTACGCCCCCTTCACATTCGTGTAGACCTGGTCTAATGTCTTATTTCCTCGTGTTTCTGTGAAAACGTGCTGATTGAAGGTTGGAAGGATGGCACGTAAATCCACGTGATTGAAGTCCCCGGAAACAATGAAAAACCCCTCAGGATATTTACACTGCAGCGAAGTGAGTAACTCATGAATTTCTTCCTGAGCGACTTTAGCATTAGCATCGGGTGCTATGTAAACATTGCTTATTATTATCGCTGAATAGTCGCGGGGGAGGTAATGTGGCCTACATCTTATTGTTAAAAGCTCCACAGCAGCTGAGCAGATCCTGCTGATAACGGCACAGTTCGTGCACCAGTCTTTGTTAACGTAAATACATAACATAATATGAAATACATAACATAATATGACATAATAATAAATAAAAGAATAAATATATATCCAACATAAAAGAATGAATATATAAATCAAAGTAGAAATATATATCCTAAATAATAATAAATAAAATAAAAAATATATAAATCAAAGTAGAAATATATATTTTAATGACAAATAAAAGCATAAATATATTTATTCTTTTTTATTTCTCCTTACACATGAGTTTCCGTCAATAAAAATAGATATTCGATCAATCAATCAACTTTATTTCTATAGCACATTTTAAAAACCACAGGGTTAACCAAAGTGCTGTACAATAACACAAAAGACAAATTAATTAAAACGATAAAAAACAAACAAAGCATACAAAAATAAAAAAATACATATACCAGTCTCACTGCACGTGTGTTAAAATGCCATAAAAAATAAGATCACGTGTTAAAAGCCAAGGTATAAAAGTGTGTTTTTAAAAGAGATCTAAAAACAGGAAGAGTGGAGGCCTGTCTGACACTCAATGGTAAGTTGTTCCACAGTCTGGGAGCAACGACAGCAAACGCTCTGTCACCTCTGAGCTTCAGCCTAGTTTTGGGGACTGTCAGCAGCAACTGATCAGCTGATATAATATGCTCGCGCCTACGGGTCTGAGTTAACAGGCGAGCAGCAGAGTTCTGCACAAGCTGCAGACGGGCGAGAGAGGTCTGGCTGATGCCTATATACAGTGCATTGCAGTAGTCAAGACAAGATGTGATGAAAGTGTGTATTAATTTCTCCAAGTTAGGTCTTGATACGATTGGTTTCACTTTTGCAATTTGGCGAAGTTGATAAAAACTTTTCTGAACAACACTGCTTATCTGTTTATCAAATTTAAAATATGACTCAAACTTCACCCCCAGATTGGTGACAGAGTCCCTGAGATAAAATGACAGTGAGCCAAGGTCTATGCTGGAAGAAGGACAGCAACTCGGTCTAAACATCATGACTTCAGTCTTATTCTCGTTAAGACTAAGGAAGTTTAGAGAAAACCATACCTTAATATCGTTAAGGCAGTGTGTAAGTTGCTGGAGTGTACTGTTTTGTGCCAGGGGAAGATAGATCTGGCAATCATCAGCATAGAAATGAAAAGAAATGCCATGCTTCCTAAAAATTGAGCCGAGTGGGAGTAAATAAAGAGCAAATAAAAGAGGGCCAAGGATGGAGCCCTGGGGTACGCCGTGTGGAAACGGAGCAGTGGAAGATATAAAATTGTACATTTTTACACAAAAACTCCTATTGGTTAAATAGGACTTAAACCAATTGAGTGTGACACCCCTGATGCCCACATAGTGCTCAAGACGAGAGATTAAAATCCTGTGGCCAACAGTGTCAAATGCAGCAGACAAATCTAAAAGCAATAAAACAACAAACTTTCCAGAATCTGTTAAAAGAAAAATATAATTAGAAACCCTCAAAAGTGCACTCTCTGTACTGTGGCGGGCTTTAAACCCAGACTGAAATGGCTCAGTGATACCATTGTCCTCTAAAAATGGCAACAACTGGTTGTAAACAACTTTCTCTAACAGTTTAGAAATAAAAGGAAGATTAAAGATAGGCCTGAAGTTGGAGCAGAGAGAGGGGTCAAGGCCTGTTTTTTAAGTAGAGGGCAAACAAATGCATGTTTAAAAATTTCAGGTTCCATACCAGAGGAAAGACTGGTTTTGCGTTGCCTTTTTTTTGCTTCTCCCTTTTCTGCTCGATTTATTTCTGCTCGCTGTTTTTCCGTTTGCTGTGTTGTTTGCTGTATTGTTTGCTGTATGGTTTGCTGTATTTATTGCTGTATTGTTTGCTCGCTGTATTTCTGCCTCATTGTTATGTTAATGAGGAGGGCTGCTTTCTAAGTCCAGCTCTTCTACTATAGCACATGTGTCAAGCTCAAGGCCCGCGGGCCAGATGTGGCCCGCCATGTCAATTAATGTGGCCCGCGAGAGCTTAATTAAAAAGTTTTGAGTGTCTAAAAATAAATATGAGCGTGTTTTGACCAAAAACTACATTTCCCACAATGCCTTTTGACTATGGTAGCCCCAGACCCACATTGCCTTTCGACTACGGTAGCCGTGGCAGTGTTTTTACATCCTTGCCAACGAGAGGAATTGCAACATAAATACAGTACTGATCCCAAAATGTCCAGAAAGAGAAAAGTTGATGCAGACGAAGTTTCAAGAAAGATGGGAAGGCAAATACTTGTTTGTGCTTCAAGGAGAAAGACTGGTATGTCTTTTGTGTTACGAGGCGGTGTCCATTTTGAAAACAAACACGGAGCTAAGTACGCTGAAGCTAGCCTTCAAGAAAAGCAACACTTTGCCCAAGAATTAAAAGGCAAACTGCGGTTGCAGCAGAGATTGTTCACGAAATCCATAACCGACCATCTCGCCCAGCTGAATATGAAGCTGCAGGGATGTAAACAAGTCATCACGCAGATGTCCGACACGATCACAGCTTTCCAGCGTGAATTGGACTTATGGATGTGGTAAGTGAAACTGGACAATCTTGTCCACTTTCCTGTTTGTCAGGTTAGCAGTTTTTTTTTGAAAACTTTATTAAAATACATCCATCCATCCATCCATTTTCGTCCGCTTATCCAGGGTCGGGTCGCGGGGGTAGCAGCCTAAGTAGGGAGGCCCAGACTTCCCTCTCCCCAACCACTTGGAGCAGCTCCTCTGGGGGAATCCCAAGGCG
>JBBPBX010028161.1:0-19851 GCA_038048925.1 Garcialebias charrua
GTATGAAAGTATGAAAAGTTACACCAACACTAAAACACTAAACATTTAATAAACATAAGCATAAAATGAAATAACAAAAGTGTAATACTGTCCTGAGTTTTTTGCATAGTATAAAAGTGTAAAAAGCATATCTATAAAATAAAATGAAAGTTCTGGCATTGACATTTGTAATAGAGTGAAAAAGCAGCATATGAAGTTTATGTATGTATGAAGTGTCGCCTGAGTGTCTTCTTTTTATACCAAGTCTTCCTACTGACCTGTCCTCCAGCTGTTCTATTCAAACCACTTACTCTTAGAAGTGTTGCTTTCCCCTGTCCTGTTTCATTTGATAATGCCATGAAATATTTTGAAAAATAATTTTTTGAAACAAAAGGTTTTTTGTTTTTTGGGGGGGATTTTTTTTTTGTTTCGTCATGAGTAAAATATGAGTTTATGAGATTTAAAATTTGCAAAATTATGTTTTTATTAACGTTTTACAACATTTAAACTTGTTTCAGAAATGGGGTTGTACTTTGTGTAAATATAAAATGAGGGTGAGATTCAGAATTTCATAGAATGGACTTTTTTTTCAAGCAGAAATTGATATGATAATAATTAAAGAAGACTGTATTAATGTTGTTACCTGCAGATTCAAAAGATACTGGATAACGGGCATCTCCTGACTGTCCATGACCCAGAACAGGAAAGCTCGGAGCTGGACACTGTCATTCTCAAAGCTCTCGTCAAAGGTAAAGTACTTCCAAGCAGAATTTGTTTTCAAAAACATGAATTTCTCTGTGGTTGTACAATTGCAGGTTTTCTTATTTGACAGACATTTTGATCACAGGCTGTGGATGTTTTGTTGACACAATGTGTCTGTCTGTTTATCAGCGTGTAAAAGCCAAAGTCAGGAAGCTCAAGACTTCCTGGATGAGCTGAAGCTGGCGGTGGCATGGAACAGAGTGGACATCGCCAAAAGTGACATCTTTAATGGAGATGTGGAATGGAAGGTGGGTGAAAATGAAAACAAAATTACAAGATCATGGTGAACACAAAAAATAACTGCTAGCCAATATTTCAACCTTTGATTCTAACTACTTCGTTGAATCAACTCTCTATGTCTGTTAGCAAAATACCTCATGAACACTGATGGAACCTTGCAGAAAATACTGTAATTTCCATCATACAGGTCGCACCACCGTATAAGTCGCATCAGTCCAAAAATGTCTAATAAGGTGGGGGGGGGGAACATAAATACGTCGCTTCGCCGTATGTCACATCTATTATGTGCCACCGCTGATGCGTCGCATTTGTTGCGCGTCACCCTCACAACCTGGACATGTGGGACAGTGTTATGCCAAAAATCGATTGGCTGCCAAATGGCGGCCTCTGGAACGTGCACGGGAGGACTTTAACAAGAATTTAAGAAGACTAACACTTAAAAACAATTGTTTGCTTGAAATTATAGTAAAGGTGTGTCTCAGTCCACATTTTGCTTAATAAATGCACTTTGACAGTCAAATATATATCTATAGATATTAAAAGTGCTAAGTCAATGTATATTCAGATTCAGATTCAGTTTATTATTGCCATTGTCAATGAACAGGATTCACAGACTAGGAATTTGCTTCAGCATAACGGTGCATAAAATATAGAAACATAAAACATAAAAAAAAACATAAACCATAAAACATCAATACAATATTCAGTGAACAAAACCTACTAAGAAACAGCGCAATTAGAGTGGTGCAATCAAAATACAGTGATACAGTGATTCCCAATCAAAATACAAAATACAGCGACCAAGGCAAGTTATGGGGTAACATGGTTATGAGTGTTCAAAAGTCTGACAGCAGAGGGGAAGAAACTGTTTTTATGGCGGGAGGTTCTGGTCCCAATTGACCGAAGCCTCCTGCCTGAGGGGAGTGGTTCGAACAGACCGTATGCAGGGTGAGAAGGGTCAGCTGTGATCCGACCTGCTCGCCTCACAATGCGCTGCAGTCTGTGTCTGTCCCTGACAGTGGCCCCGGCGTACCACACTGTGATGGACGAGCTGAGGATGGACTCGATGATGGCCGTGTAGAACTGCACCATCAGCTTGGCCGGCAGCTTGGCCTTCCTCAGCTGTCGCAGGAAGTACATCCTCTGCTGAGCCTTTTTGATGAGGGAGCTGATGGTTGGCTCCCACTTGAGGTCCTGGGTGATGGTGGTGCCGAGGAACCGGTAGCAGTCCCCAATGATGATGGGGGTGTTGTTAAAGGTGATGGGGGGCAGAGGGGCTCTGTCTTTCCTGAAGTCCACAATCATCTCCACTGTCTTCTGGGCGTTGAGCTCCAGGTTGTTGTTGCTGCACCAGGTCACCAGCCGGCCCACCTCTCTCCTGTACGCAGACTCATCATCATCCGAGAAATTGATAAAGTTTTGATTGCTGAAAAAATATGAAAGTGTATAATGTGTACTCATATGAATTGTTGTTCTAGAAGGATTTCATTTTTTGTTTTATTGTTTTACTAACTGAAGAATGTTATTGTTTGAATTTTATTTATGAGAAAAAAGGGGCAGATAGAATTTTTTTCTTCTCTCTGCTACCTTTCATTTCATTGTATTTGTTTTCTTTTCTTTCTTTTTGTTCTTTTCTTTTTGTTGTTGTAAATATAATTGTTGTAAATATAATTAATTTGTTTTTTTGGGATATGAAATTAATAAAGAATTATAATGTAATGTAAAAATAAGCTGGATTTCAAAAGCCGATTTGCAGAAGCGGGACTGCGCAGAGGGGCGACTCACTGTGCATTTCTTTCAAATTTAACCAGATAACCACCTAAAACATTTCTTGTTTTGCTCAGAATTATAGCAAAGGTGTGTCTCAGTTGAACTTTTACTTAATAAATGCACTTCAGTGGTCAAATTTGCTGCATTTCGCCGGGGCGGTGCAGCAAAATGAAGCTGATTTGACGGTTACACAAGGCAGATGACGGTGGCAGGCTATGGCAAGCTGATTGTGTCATTAATAGCTACTTTTACCTATTACATGACACAATGGCAGGTCATACTACTTGAGTGCCATCCAGTGGCTGAAATGGTAGTGTTCAATATCAGAATGAATTAAAATGGTCATATCTCAGCCAAAAATTGGTTTATAAATATGGGGAAAAAAACATAAATATGTCACTTCGGTACATAAGTCACAGGACATGTAAATTATGCAAAAAACTGCAATCTATAGGTTGAAAAATATGGCAATTGTTGAAAGTGTGTCTACCACTGATTTACTATTATAGTCAATCCAAATCAAGATGGCCACCACAACTTATTAAAATAGGCAACAATAAAGTTGTTGCAACTTAGTCACAGATATTGAGCTAAAATGTAGTTTGTTAATAGCTAAGAGTCATCTTCAACGTATACTCCAAGGGTCAGTGCACCTCACAAGATTTCACAATATTACAAGACTTTGTGTGTAATGTTATTTATAATCTGTCTGTGGTCCGTACTGTCTGTGGTGTCCCAGTCAGGAAGTCTACAGACAGTACGGATCTAGATGTGTTACTCCCGAACCGTACTGTCTGTAGACTTCCTGACCGGGAGACCACAGACAGTACGGATCGGGAGTAACACATCTAGCACCATCACATTGAACACAGGGGCCCCACAAGGATGTGTGCTGAGCCCCCTTCTATTCACCCTGCTAACACACAACTGCACACCATCGTACAGCTCCAACCACTTCATCAAGTTTGCGGACGACACAACAGTGGTAGGTCTCATCAGCAACAACGATGAGACGGACTTGTAAGGGGTTAAGGGGGGGTCAGTTTAATACTGACCTCCTTTTTACCTTAATTTACTTATTCAGATTGAATAGTAATTTCACGGATTCTCTTCTTTTTCAGTTTATTCAATATTTCTGTGATCTTTATGATGGATAAATAAACAGAGCCATTAAGTGACAATGGACACGTTAACTTAGTTTGATATGTCAAAGAGACACTATCATTTATTTAAAATAAATCAACTAAATTAACACCATTACACTTGATTGACATGATTTCACTTTCTTTCAATTCAAATACGTCAGCACACTTGATTTAACACAACAGACATAAATACTAGATGTTACACATATTTAGTCTGAGGGGCTCTTCAGCTTAAAATAGTTTCCAGCTTAAGATTGAGAGGGAAAGGGAAAAGGAGGAATAAGAGGTTGGAGAGATTAAGTTATTTATCTCGAGTGTAACCAGAGATGACACTTTCCATCCGACTTCGGCTAAATCCCAGGTACGTTTGTAAACAGCTCTTTACCTTTTGACGATGCGTCTGATAAAGATATCACCAGCCTCCCAGGTGCACAGAGTCCTTCCGGCCCTCGTACGTCTGAACTGGTCGTTTACTTCCAACGTCTCCTCGGATCCGCGTCAGCCGTCAGAAACATGTGGCAGCTTCTGGCCGACTTCAAGACGAGATGTTTCTCAAAGAAAGTTCATTAGGAACTTTGGAGCTTTTGCTCGGGGAACTGGATGGAGGCGTCCATCAGTTCTAGCTGACAAGTTAGTCTTTGGCTCTTGACCAAGCTTGACCAGCTGCAAGGCAGAGAGCTTTCAGGTCTCCGTCCATTCAAACTCTCTGTCCATTCAAAGACTGAAGCGTTTCCGCACAGTTAGAACTTAAAAAGAGACTTAGAGAGGAGAGAAACTTGTCTCTTTTTCATTGGTCCACTCGTTATCACTATTCAAGGTGAAATTCAGCACAGAGAAGGAAATTGTTTAGGAAAAGTATCTGAGTGAGAGACTTTCAGACGCTAGATGAGAGTTTTAGCTGAAACTCGACAAAAACAATTTCAGTGTAAGTCAGTTTGACATTTTAGCTGAACTTTGACACCTTTTCACTTGCAGAAATGACACATTGATGTTTCACATTTAAAGAATAACAGCATATAACATATATCATGAAAATGACAAAAGTTATTCTTTTGATTACATTAGAATAAAATCAAAGGTAGAAATAGTCTCTTTTGGTGACTATATTCTGATTACAACTAATGGAATGATTTTGTGATAAATGTCTTGCTTTACTGAGAGGTCAGTAAAGATCATCTCTGGACAGTTCAAAAACCTTAATTTGACTCTGGGTAGGTCCACTACAGACTAAAGGAACAAGGTGAGCCGCTTGGCCTTGTGGTGCGGACACAACAATCTCACTCTCAACGTGGAGAAGACAAAGGAGATTGTCGTGGACTTCAGGAAGAGGGATGCACAACATGCCCCTCTGACCATCAACAGCACCGCAGTGGAGAGAGTGGACAGCACCAAGTTCCTGGGAGTGCACGTCTCGAAGGACCTGTCCTGGAGCAGGAACACTGCAGCACTGGCCAAGAAGGCTCACCAGCGCCTCTACTTTCTCCGCAAGCTGAAAAGGGCTGGAGCTTCAACCCCCATCATGTGCACCTTCTACAGGGGTGCCATAGAAAGTGTCCTGACCAGCTGCATCACGGTGTGGTTTGGTGCATGTACTGCATCATGCCGCAAGAGCCTCCAGCGCATCGTGAGAGCAGCTGAGAAGATCGTCGGCACCTCCTTCCCCTCACTGCAGGACTTACACAGCAAACGCCTCACTCGGAAAGCCCTCTGCATGGCAGGTGATCCCACACACCCACTACACAGCCGCTTTAGACTGCTGCCATCAGGGAGGAGACTGAGGAGTCTCCAGGCTCGAACCAGCAGACTGAGAGACAGCTCTGTTCATCAGGCAGTCAGAATGCTAAACACTCTGCCTGCTCTGCCTCCCCTCCCATTTGAACTGCCTTAACACAAAAAACTTTCTCACACATTACCACTCAACACAAAGTTTTTAACACTGGACCCTGTGTCATCAAACGGGTTATTCACTAAACTCTCGGTCATGTGCTCATTCAGTTTGCACTACTTCTCATATTTGCACTAATGTTTGTATTACATTACTGCCTATAGTCATACTACTGTTTACATTTATTAATACGGTTTACATTTATTACTACTGTTTTACATTTATTACTACTGTTTACATTTACACTACTTTTATATCTACACTACTGCTGATACATATACAGTATTCTCTGACTAGCCTTATCTAAGGATGCCAAATGTGCCTTATGTGCCTTACTGCATATGCCACTTTGCCTCTATACCAACATCAACTACCTCATACATATACTGTGTACATTAACTCATATGCTGCTGTGCCACTCTTTGCAAATGTCAATGCTAGAACCTTCAGTTTATTTTATAGATATACTTTTTATACTTTTTATACTACTATGAAAAAACTCAGGACAGTATTACACTTTTATTATTTCATTTTATGCTTATGTTCACTGGGTGTTTGGTGTTTTAGGGGTGTTTGGTGTTTCAGTGTTGGTGTTCTGAGGATGGCACAGTATGGCACCATCTAGTGGGCCACTAGACATCTGTTGGTCCTGTCTGTTCCCCTTGTAATTTATTAGTTTCCCTCCTGATGGAACCATGGCACCATCTAGTGGGCATCTGTTGGTCTTGTCTGTTCCCCTTGAGATTTATTAGTTTCCCTCCTGATTTTATTACTCTTAGTTGTAACCTCCAGTTTCTGTCATCCTAGTGTACTTCATGTTTCAGGTAGTTTCCTAGTTTTTGCTTTTAGTTAAACCTCTAGTTTAGCCTCTAGTTTTAGTCTCTGTTCTGTGTTTAGGTTAACCTCCAGTTCTGTCTATTTAGTCTATGTGTTTATTTACTATTAGTTTAACCGTCCTGTCTTTTAGTTGTAAACCTCCAGTTTAGTCTCTGTTTATTTTCTATTAGCTTAATCTCCAGTCTTCCTAGTTTACTTCATGTTTCAGGTTTAGTCTTCCCAGTCCTGCTCTGTGTGTCTAGTTAATTGTCTCTAGTTAATTGTCCCCAGGTGTTTGTGATTTTGTCTTCGTCTTGTCTGTGAGTGTACATAAGCCCTGTTCTGTGTCTCAGTGAGTGCAACCACATCGTTTGGTATCCCCCTGTGTTCCCAGCTCATGTAAGTGTTTTTGCTACACAGACTGCTTTATGATTTTTGTTGTCATTAAATACTCCTTCTTTGAAACTCCTGGCTCCCTGTGAGAGTTCTTGTCTGCAATTGGGTTCTGTCATGCCTACAAAACCTGACAGTATGCGGCTGCCAAGTTTGAACCCAGCAGACGAGTGCTTCCTCTCCAGGCTGTCTGAGGAGGAGTTTCAGCAGCTCTGTGAACCGGTCCGATGGTTTTTGGACTCAGGCTCCTACACCCTGTGGGAGAGGTGGGTTGTCACAAACAGACTGTTTAATGTATTTATCAGTCTACCTGAACTGTGTGGTACACCTGGTATGGGGGAGATCCTGGACGTGGTGCTGGAAGTAATGGAGTGGTTGAGGCCGCTCGTCCAATCTGGTGTTTTCGGTCCTCCTACACCAACCTGCTATGACCCCTTAGAACATCTCACCCCCTTAGACCATCTCAACCAGTCAGACACTGTGGACTCGGTTTCAGCATGTTTATCTTCACCTGCCTGTTCTGCTTCACCCTCACCGTCTGGTCCTGGACCGCGCCGCCGTCGACGACAGAGAGGTCCTGCTGACCCAGCCTCGTTCCACGTGGCTGAGTCGTCCGCAGCCGGTCTTGAGCCTGCGGCTCCAGTATCTACAGAGGGTGTAGTTTCCACAGTTCCCCCAGTGTCTCCAGTTTCCACAGAGGGCATCGTTTCCCCAGCTTCCACAGATGGTGCTGTACCTCCAGGACCGGCTCCCACGCCGGCACCCGGACTGGCGCCTGACTCCGTGCCACCGATTGACGACGCCTCGCCTGCAGAGTCGACGTGGTCTCCTCGCCTGCAGATTCGACGGTGGTCTCCTCGCCTGCAGACTCGACGGTGGTCTCCTCGCCTGCAGACTCGACGGTGGTCTCCTCGCCTGCAGACTCGACGGTGGTCTCCTCGCCTGCAGACACGACGGTGGTCTCCTCGCCTGCAGTCTCGACGATGGACTCCTCGCTTGCAGTCTCGACGGTGGACTCCTCGCTTGCAGTCTCGACGGTGGACTCCTCGCTCGCAGTCTCGACGGTGGACCCCTCGCTCGCAGTCTTGTCTCCTGGTCCTGGCTCGGCTCCAGAACCACCGGTTCCAGAGGGCGCTGCCGTCCTGTCCACATCTTCGGAGGGTCGCGAGGGGTCCCAGGAGGGACCTCCTCCAGTTTCCTGTGTCGAGAGGTCCTAGGAGGGACCCCCTCCAGTTACCTGTGCCAAGAGGGTCCTGGTGGACACCTCCCCAGAGGGTCTCTCGACGTCTCCAGAGGGTCTCTCGACGTCTCCAGAGGGTCTCTCGACGTCTCCAGAGGGTCCCAACACCGCAGACGCCTCGTCGCTCAACGACATCGAGGATGTCGCAACGCTCGACGACATCGGGGATGTCGCAACGCTCGACGACATCGGGGATGTCGCAACGCTCGACGACATCGGGGATGTCGCAACGCTCGACGACATCGGGGATGTCGCAACGCTCGACGACATCGGGGATGTCGCAACGCTCGACGACATCGGGGATGTCGCAACGCTCGACGACATCGGGGATGTCGCAACGCTCGACGACATCGGAGATGTCGAAACGCTCGACGACATCGGGATGTCGAAACGCTCGGTGAAATCATCGCAACGCTCGACGACGTCGTCGGATGTCACAACGCTCGACGTCGTCGGATGTCGCAACGTTCGACGTCGTTGGGGATGTCGCAACGCTCGATGTCGTCAAGGACGTCTCGAACCCTCCCGGTCGACCGCCCGACCAGCGCCTGCCTGATGGGCGACCTCCCGGTCGACCGCCCGACCGGCTTCTGCCTGATGGGCGACCTCCCGGTCGACCGCCCGACCGGCTCCTTCCTGATGGCCAGTCTACCGTCCGCCCTATCGTTTTTTGTTTTGTTTTGTTTGCCCCTTGTCCTCGTGTCCCTTGTCTTCCTCGTGCCCTCCTTCCTTGCTGTTTCCTCCCTCCGTCCGCCCTGGTTTTTGGGAGTGTTTTTTCTTGGACACCTGGGGGGGGGTACTGTGAGGATGGCACTGTATGGCACCATCTAGTGGGCTACTAGACATCTGTTGGTCCTGTCTGTTCCCTTTGTAATTTATTAGTTTCCCTCCTGATGGCACCATCTAGTGGGCATCTGTTGGTCTTGTCTGTTCCTCTTGAGATTTATTAGTTTCCCTCTTGATTTTATTACTCTTAGTTGTAACCTCCAGTTTCTGTCATCCTAGTGTACTTCATGTTTCAGGTAGTTTCCTAGTTTTTGCTTTTAGTTAAACCTCTAGTTTAGCCTCTAGTTTTAGTCTCTGTTCTGTGTTTAGGTTAACCTCCAGTTCTGTCTATTTAGTCTCTGTGTTTATTTACTATTAGTTTAACCATTCTGTCTCTTAGTTGTAAACCTCCAGTTTAGTCTCTGTTTGTTTTCTATTAGCTTAACCTCTAGTCTTCCTAGTTTACTTCATGTTTCAGGTTTAGTCTTCCCAGTCCTGCTCTGTGTGCCTAGTTGTCTCTAGTTAATTGTCCCAAGGTGTTTGTGATTTTGTCTTTGTCTTGTCTGTGAGTGTACATAAGCCCTGTTCTGTGTCTCAGTGAGTGCAGCCGCATCGTTTGGTATTCCCCTGTGTCAAAGTCAAAGTCAACTTTATTGTCAGAACTGCAATATGTACAGGACATACACAGGACCGAAATTGCGTTTCTCTCAGTCCCTCGGTGCAACAGTAACCATCTAAACACTAAACACTAAAACATTTAATAAACATAAGCATAAAATAGTAAAAGTGTAACACTGTCCTGAGTTTTTTCATAATAGTATAAAAGTATGAAAATTTACACCAACACTGAAACACCAAACACCCCTAAAACACCAAACACCCAATGAACATAAGCATAAAATGAAATAATAAAAGTGTAATACTGTCCTGAGTTTTTGCATAGTAGTATAAAAAGTATATCTATAAAATAAACTGAAGGTTCTAGCATTGACATTTGCAAAGAGTGGCACAGCAGCATATAAGTTAATGTACACAGTATATGTATGAGGTAGTTGATGTTGGTATAGAGGCAAAGTGGCATATGCAGTGAGGCACATAAGGCACATTTGGCATCCTTAGATAAGGCTAGTCAGAGAATGCTGTATATGTATCTGCAGTAGTGTAGATAAAAGTAGTGTAAATGTAAACAGTAGTAATAAATGTAAACCGTATTAATAAATGTAAACAGTGAATGTAAACAGTAGTATGACTATAGGCAGTAATGTAATACAAACATTAGTGCAAATATGAGAAGTAGTGCAAACTGAATGAACACATGACCGAGAGTTTAGTGAATAACCCGTTTGATGACACAGAGTCCAGTGTTAAAAACTTTGTGTTGAGTGGTAATGTGTGAGAAAGTTTTTTGTGTTAAGGCAGTTCAAATGGGAGGGGAGGCAGAGCAGGCAGAGTGTTTAGCATTCTGACTGCCTGATGAACAGAGCTGTCTCTCAGTCTGCTGGTTCGAGCCTGGAGACTCCTCAGTCTCCTCCCTGATGGCAGCAGTCTAAAGCGGCTGTGTAGTGGGTGTGTGGGATCACCTGCCATGCAGTGGGCTTTCCGAGTGAGGCGTTTGCTGTGTAAGTCCTGCAGTGAGGGCAAGGAGGTGCCGACGATCTTCTCAGCTGCTTTCACGATGCGCTGGAGGCTCTTGCGGCATGATGCAGTGCATGCACCAAACCACACCGTGATGCAGCTGGTCAGGACACTTTCTATGGCACCCCTGTAGAAGGTGCACATGATGGGGGTTGAAGCTCCAGCCCTTTTCAGCTTGCGGAGAAAGTAGAGGCGCTGGTGAGCCTTCTTGGCCAGTGCTGCAGTGTTCCTGCTCCAGGACAGGTCCTTTGAGACGTGCACTCCCAGGAACTTGGTGCTGTCCACTCTCTCCACTGCGGTGCTGTTGATGGTCAGAGGGGCATGTTGTGCATCCCTCTTCCTGAAGTCCACGACAATCTCCTTTGTCTTCTCCACGTTGAGAGTGAGATTGTTGTGTCCGCACCACAAGGCCAAGCGGCTCACCTCGTTCCTGTAGTCCGTCTCATCGTTGTTGCTGATGAGACCTACCACTGTTGTGTCGTCCGCAAACTTGATGAAGTGGTTGGAGCTGTACGATGGTGTGCAGTCGTGTGTTAGCAGGGTGAATAGAAGGGGGCTCAGCACACATCCTTGTGGGGCCCCTGTGTTCAATGTGATGGTGCTAGATGTGTTACTCCCGATCCGTACTGTCTGTGGTCTCCCGGTCAGGAAGTCTAGCAGCCAGTTACACATTGAGGTGTTCAGCCCCAGACTGTCCAGTTTATGGATGAGCTGTTGGGGGATGATGGTGTTGAATGCCGAGCTGAAGTCGATGAACAGCATTCTAACATAAGAGTCCTTCGTGTCCAGATGTGTGAGAGCTGTGTGGAGGGCAGAGGAGATGGCATCGTCGGTTGAGCGATTAGGTCGGTATGCAAATTGGAAGGGATCCAGGGAGGCAGGGAGGACAGATGTGATGCTTTTCATGACTAGCCGTTCAAAGCACTTCATCAGGATGGGGGTGAGTGCTACTGGGCGATAGTCATTGAGGCATGCGGGCGTTGCCTTCTTTGGGACAGGGATGATGGTGGTGGCTTTGAAACAGGTGTTCCCAGCTCATGTAAATGTTTTTGCTGCACAGACTGCTTTATGATTTTTGTTGTCATTAAATCCTCCTTCTTTGAAACTCCTGGCTCCCTGTGAGTTATTGTCTGCAATTGGGTTCTGTCATGCCTACAAAACCTGACAGGTGTAAATTTTCATACTTTTATACTACTATGAAAAAACTCAGGACAGTGTTACACTTTTACTATTTTATGCTTATGTTTATTAAATGTTTTAGTGTTTAGATGGTTACTGTTGCACCGAGGGACTGAGAGAAACACAATTTCAATCCTGTGTATGTCCTGTACATATTGTAGTTCTGACAATAAAGTTGACTTTGACTTGACTTTGACTTTGATCAAGGAATACAGGTAGTCCTCGACTTACGACGTAGATCCGTTCCTACGCGGCGGCGTAAACTGATTTTCGACGTAAGTCGGAATATACAGACATATTGCACCATATATACATGTACAGTACTGCATTACCAAGCACTTAGCCTATCCTAATGCAGTACCCTAAATAATAATCAAAAAACACATACGTTTGGGAGCCATAATGAAGGAAAAAAATTGTTAATGGCCCACCTGGATGCTGTTGATGCCGTTCTCCTCGGTCCAGCTGCTGTACCGGTATTCCGTTTTCCGTTTACGACGTAAAACCGCGTTCACAGTACAGTACAGTATTCCTCTGCTGCTGCACAGTGTATAGTACAATATTTTTCTGCCACTGCGCCACGTATAGTACAATATTTTCCGCCGCTGCTTTACGTTTACGACGTAAAACCGGTCTATCTGCCGTATTCCGAATTTCGTTTATGACGTAAAACCATGTTCACAGTACTACAGTGCAGTGTATTCCTCCACTGCTATTACGATGTAAAACAGGCCCCTCTGCCGTATTCTGCATTTCGTTTACTACGTAAAACCGCATTCACAGTACAGTTTAGTTTAGTTTTTTGAATGTCCAGAAGACCAGACTTAGCTTTTTTAGAGAGTACAGTGCAGTATTCCTCCGCCGCTACGTTTACAACGTAAAACCGGTCCATCCACCGTATTCCGCATTCCGTTTACGATGTAAAACTGCGTAACTCAGCTTTTCAACAACAACAAAAATAATATATATATATATATTTTTTTTTTAATGGGAGATGCATCGTAACCACGAAACGTCATAACTCGAGACCGTCGTAACCCGAGGACTACCTGTACAAGGCTTTTGACTTGATTTCCCTTTACTTTCAGCTAGTACTACAAATATTCTGTCTCATTGATCTTACAACTAGAACCATAAAAATCTCCAAACGTTTATGTGATAGAAGAAAATACATCTATTCACCAAGCTGTGCAGGTAATATGGCTGTAAACTGAGGTCTTGCAGAAGTTTTAACCTGTCAAAATGTCATATAGTAGGACATAGATACTCATTAGACACCTTATGAATTAGCTAGGGATGAAATAAAAATAGGTTAAGCTGTAAATGACTGTGAATGATTGTAGCGAACCCTCACCCTCTACACAGGCTTGTGACCTTGAAGAAGTGATGATGGACGCTCTCGTCAATGACAAACCAGACTTTGTGCGCCTCTTTGTCGACAACGGTGTGAACCTGGGCGAGTTCCTTACCTACGGTCGTCTGCAGGAGCTCTACTGGTCTGTCTCAGAGAAGAGCCTCCTTCACAACCTGCTCCTCAAAAAGTATGAGGAGAAGCAGCTCCTCCTGGGAGCAGCCAGAGCACCTGGTCCACCTGGACACCATCCCCCTGAGCAAGGCAAACCTCGCTTCACCCTCTTTGAGGTTGCCAAAGTGCTGAAAGACTTTCTCCATGACTCCTGTAAAGGCTTCTACCAAAAGATCCCTACCGTGAGTAATAGAAACTAATTTACATGTCAAATCAAGTAAATAATTATTACTTCAACTCAAAGGTTCTAAGATAAAGTTATTGTAGTTTAAACATCCAGTTTGGACCCATTGTCACAGTTTGGTTTTCAATGATAATTTCACTTTTATCACTCTCAGATTATCATTTGAAACTGCACAGGGGTGTTCAATACATCTAACGATCAATCGCAAAGGCAATATGGGTAGATGGCATTATATATATATATTTTTTTTAAATGTCATCCTCACTGTGAAATGTGTCACTTGATTGACATAGAGGGCAGCCAGTCTGAGGCCTCATTTACACGACATGAAGCCACAGCCTTTCTGCTGCGGTTCTGCTGTTCTTTTACTCAACAACAGACCTCATGACGGGGAACGGGGAATGGGGAACGGTGAAGATAAACAAATGTAAAGTCGCACATGTGCACTACAGGCGGCTGCAGTCAAAAGTTTTTCTGCACTAACAACATTTATATTGTACTAAACTTCAGAGAGTGGAGAGTTTTGTTGTGCTACTCACCATTTTTCAGCATGCAGGAGCAAAACTAATAAAATCCAGGGTCCAAAGAGACATTTATGTATTCACCACAGATGCTGCATGCACAATCAATGCAGCTGGGCCCTGTCAGGGTTGCTAGATACATTTAAAATGTCTTATTTACCCCCTTCTTTTCTGCGCACATGTTCAAAAAAACACCACACACCTCATTTTAGAATATCTTTACTCAGCACATATGACAGTTCAGGTCAAAATACTATCATTTTACAGCCACAGTACTAATAGTTCATCATTTTTTATCTGGCAACCCGACTGACATGGAAACTACAGCATTTTTCTTGTAAACTCACTCTTTTTGTTTGTTTGTCTGTTTGTTTGTTTTGTTTTTGTTTATTACCCCCAGTAAACATGAAAAAAACACACTAATGTTTCCAGAGGTTGTTCTCGTGTAAGTGGTAGATCACTTTGACTTTGTCATTTTAAAAGTATCGGTAGCTGCATGATGAAAAAGTGTGGGCACCCCTGGTTTAAAGTGCCCTAAATGACGATGATGAAGAAGCAGGAAAATTAACAGGTAGGGTCCAGCAGGTCAGAGTGGGTTCAACACTCTCTGACAAAACAACCACCAGCACCGGCTCTCCCCAAGGGTGTGTTTTATCTTCACTGTTATTTATTCTGTACACAAACTCCTGCAGAAGTACTTTCCCAAATAGACATTTAATTAAATATGCTGATGACACGGCCTTGGTAAGCCTTTTAAACGACAAGGAAGAAGAGCATGGACCAGTTCTGGACTTCTTCGTTAATTGGTGCAAAAAATCGAAATTGGTTCTGAACACGGACAAAACAAAAGAAATGACCATTGACTTCAGGAAGCTTCAGTCATTCTCTCCAACAACCATCGATGGAGAGAAGATTGAAAATGTCTCGTGCTACAAGTACCTGGGCGTGGTTCTGGACTGTCACTTAAAGTGGGACTCATGGGCTGACCTTATTTGCACCAAGGCTCAGCAGAGGATGTATTTTTTAAAGAAACTGGGTACTTTTAGAGTCAATAACTCAATGCTTTTAATGTTTTATTCTGCTTTTATTGAAAGTATTTTAACATTTTGTAACATATGCTACAGAGGCTCAGAAGAAATCATTGAGAAGTATAGTAACTACAGCCAGCAAACTGTTAGGGACCACTCTGCCAAGTATGGAAAACATATACATGGACAGAGTTATGAGGAAGGCAAACAAGATTATAGCAGACGACACACATCCCCTAAGATCTTCATTTGAGTTGCTTCCTTCAGGGCGAAGGTACGGCCTTCCTTTATTCTCAAGAAACAGAACAAAATTTTCTTTCATACCACAAGCAATTAAATCGATAAATAATACTAAGGTATCATGACTTACTGAGCACAAATGTCTTTGCTGTAATGATGGATGTTAATGTCATGTTTGTATAAGTATGTCCTTTATGTAAATGCCTGCTGACAATGTTGCAAACTAATTTCCCTATGGGGACAAATAAAACTAACTAACTAACTAACTAACTAACTAACTAACTAACTATCTTATTGAACTCATGACGCTCATTTTCCTGGAGGAAAGTCAATTTTTGATAGTGACTTTTATGGTAACTCATTCAACATTTACCCTGATGCATGCTCAGTAATCCAGGTAGAAAATAAAAAAAAAGCTAAGTCTGGTCCTCTGGACATTCAAAAAACAAAACAAAGCAAAATAAAATTGTAGAAACGTTTCGTCTTTTGTCCAAAAGACTTCCTCAGTCTGAGATGAGTTTTATGAATAGCACCCTCTCACAGTGGATCAACTAGTTCATCCTTCAGCAATTGTGAGGATAAAGAATATAATTTAGTCAATAGAGTTAACACAGTTCTTAGACTCCACACCATTCTAATTTCAATCATTTCCCTTGTTCTCACTATTACTGGAAAATGAAAACATATTGATTTTCATGGCAAACCAAGTCTAAAACTATATGTATAAATAAAGGTTGAATGAAAAAAACTGCTGGTATGTGTCGAAAGAGTTTGTGTAAATATGCTTAGTTTTAATATTTATCTCACACTCTTGTTCTTTGACATTTTTTATAATTCATTATCCACTTTCAAAAGCCAGTCATAAAAAAAGAGACTTTCTTCTTGTAAAATGAAATAACTACATTTATGATGACGGATAGTCAATGAAACATAAAAAACGACCTCCTTGGCAGTGGGTGTAATGGATTTAGCAGTAACGTATTCCATAAATTCTAAGACTCGTGTAGATATTGAATGTTGCATAAACTGTTTGCATCTGCCCCGTTCACGATACGTGTTTAATAAACCCAGTGTACTGTCTGTGTGTTTCAGGAGAAGCCAGCGAAGGGCCGACTGTTCCACAGCCAGAAGAACCTCCCTGAGTTGGAGGAGCGCTGCGAACATCCTTGGCGAGATCTCTTCCTCTGGGCCGTCCTTCAGAACCGGCAGCAGATGGCTAACTACTTTTGGGCCATGGTCAGTCTTTTGTCAGCTTCTTTGCTGGGTTTAACTCCAGCTTGTAGTAAATCAGCTCTGTGCAGTTCAGTCAGAGGCAGCCTGGCCATGGAGAAAATTCTCTTTTCAAATTGAGCTGAAGCGAGCTGTGAAATATACACAGACAGCATAACTTCAAATGGAGAGAGAGCGATGTGGGCAGGGCGGCACAGTGCGTAGGTCATTCCTGCCACATGAAAATGTCATCTGCATAAAAGAGCTGTGCAACAAGGTGAGCTAAAAAGCCGTCTTATCTCAAAGAACATTACTGAAATGAAGGTCATGCTGCCTGCTGAGGCAGGTGGTCAGATAGGGCAGCTATATCTAAAGTTCCCGACAAAGTTAATGAGAACTACAGTATATCCTGATATTACATTGATGTCCTATGAATAGTTTAAATGACACCAATCAATGACAATTGCTTTTTGTTTTTAATGTCTTTTCAGAGCACTTTTTTCCTTTCTTTTTGCTGCCCTTTTCTGAACTAAAGCAACCAATTACCCCAATCTCTACAGTGGTCACACTTACGCGCTACTGCTTGGCTTGTTTTTCCAAACCGTGTCTGAAATGTTGGTAATTGCATGCAGTGTGTGTACACACCCCCACTGCAAATCGTTCAGCGGCTCACACGGTGGCCTGGATCTCAGTGTGCAAAATGTGATTGTTTGAAGCGTCTCTCGCATTGTTAGCCTCATAATGATTATCCTCACGAACGGCTTTGTGCTGCCAAATATCCCAGATATTCAGTAGGTAGTCTAAATATTTTTACACGTGACTGAACCCAAAATATTAACCATTGACTTCAAAGAATATAATTTCATTGCACTTTAAAATAAAATAAAAACCACGATGCAGTCTCCCAAGAGTGATACATCAAATGAAGAATTTTCCACTTCAGTGTGCTCTGTCATTATTTACACACTTGACATGTGCCACGGTACTTGAGTTATTAACCGGAGCTCATCTGCTGATGATTGAACATGATATTGTGTACAGTACATACAATTATAGGATTTTCATTGTATACAGACAGAATCCTTTGACCAATATGGTCTGATGAGCTCAGGCTCCAAAAAACAATCAAATGTTAATGTCTTATGTTCCAAGAAATACTTCAGTACTGAGGGAAATATGTCCTTTTGATCTTCTTTCTGAGTGATGTAGGTTAACGGTTAATAATTCGTTTTTACATTGACCTTCTTGAAACTTTTAAACAAAGTGAAACCATAAAGGCTTTTTGGAACACATTTACTTTTATTATAGGAAGCCAATGCAAATAACCGCAGCCATACACAATGACAACATCTAATATCCCTCCAATGCTGCCTTCGAGGCCAAACGTGACACAAAGTCAGAAATAATAACACAATAAAGGCGAGACATGCTTATGTGCTTCACCTTGGGGCACCTAAGTTGGGAAATGGAACTACATGCGGATACCACACAACTGATTAACACACTGTGAACGCACGTGAAAAGGACAGTTCATTTGTATTGCTGGTGAAGTATTACAACATTTTCAGCCGTTTTGTTACGGTCTCAGGGGGCTTAAAACTACTGCTTCAGATATTTACGAGTAGGAAAGCACATTCATATACACACATTAATATGAGATTTACCTGACTAAATAAAGGTTGAATGAAAAATAACATTTAAACAGTAAGGAACTGTATTTTTATTTTGTTTATTCATTGAAATTTGTATGCAAATTGAAAAAAAAAATGCAGATCAAGAAAGTCAGTTTTTCGTTTATTATCTGTTGCTTTAAAAGAAAGCAGACAGGTTTTTTTTTTTTTCTGTCTATAATTTTTCTTTTATCAAAATACGTACCTCAGAAACCACTTGGCAAATTTAAATAAAATGTACAAAAGTTAATCACTGAATTAACATCAACACTTGATTAACTTTTGGAGTCAACTTGATCTAAGATGGCTGCCACAGCCAATCGGTCTTTTGCAGACACGTGACATTTTGCACTCCCGGTCGCCATATTGTATGGATACCGGTTCATTTAAACAGAGGAAGTCCATGCCTTAGCTGCTACCTCGTAAGGATCAATGTTGTTAATTGAAGCTAACTTCACCATGTAACGTTCTCTGGCTTCAAGGTTGAGTTTCTCTCTATAAGGCTTCTGCTCATTTTTATATTTAGTTTGCATTTTGCTGATGTTATTGTTCTGTATCGCACTGTGTTTAACATGGACTTCCTCTGTTTAAATGAACCGGTATACACCCAACATGGCGACCGTGCAAAAAGACATGAGCCGTGACGTCACGTGCAAAAGACCGATTCACCAAAAAAAAAAAAAAAAACTTCCACAACTCAATAGCCTATATGCCACGGGCTTCCGTTCCAGCTCCTCCGCAGGCATTACACATACGGCGCACTTCCGGTTAGCGGGAAAGACACGAACATAAATGACTAAATACAATTAATAAAACATCGGCATACACACCAATAACAACTCTATACACATATAAAACCATATAAAATTATGGCGACGTTCTCCCTACGGTTAGCCGCGATAAATGTTCGCCGAAACCCCCCCGCGGAACAGCTGTTCCCACCGGTGGGCGGACACAACGGTACTCACGTGTAGTGCCGGTAGCGCGCAGCCGCTTCCCGTTTCGGCTCGTTGTCATGGTTTGCTACTAGGAGCTAACGCTAGCAACAACGGAGGTGGATGGGAACCGGAAGTGGCGGGTAGGTGTTGCATTTTGCCGGAAGTACGTCACGCCCCCCCGTGGCATATAGGCTATTAATTTGACAGATTCTGACATAGAATTTGGTGTGGTAGTAACTGACACTGATCCCCAGCATTGATAACATAGCTTGAGCAAGATTGCTGTTCAATTTTTTGGCAGTACATATTTTGAATCAATTGTTGGTTAGCAAAATATTTCATAAACTACAATATTGATTTTAATACTGTAATAACAATGTGTTATATTTGGCAGTTGAGTAAGTTTTTAAGTTAATTAACTGTAATATGGTCACTAAAGTTAATCAACCATTTAAATTAAAATATGTCTAAAACTCAACAAATCATACAGATAATGAGATAAAATCTGGTGACTTAGTAGCTGAGAATCATTCCCAACACATGCTATTCTCTGAGTGTGACGTCTTGTGATATTGCATGATATCAGTACTGTACAGTACATTATATTTTCTCATAATATATCATGTAAAACAGTATTTATGTATTTTATATAATTTAATACTGAATATTCGAGGATTCACGGATTCAAATTTTTTTAAATTGTCATACCAGCTCACATTTGCATGTT
>JBBPBX010028161.1:20096-36770 GCA_038048925.1 Garcialebias charrua
TATATATATATATATATATATATATATATATATATATATATATATATATATATATATATATATATATATATATATATATATATATATATATATATATATATATATATATATATATATATATATATATATATATATATATATATATATATATATATATATATATATATATATATATATGTATGTCTGTCTGTCTGTGTGTCTGTCTGTCTGTGCGTGCGTGCGTGCGTGTTTTTATCACCACAACTCAATTATCCATTTGAAATTATACGGCATGTGACAATAATGCTCACCCTGTACAAGCTACAGAGACAGTTTATGCACATTTTTTTTGGAATTGCAGTTATGAAAGTGTAGCCGAAGCACTCTGTACAATAACTGAGATTCAAAAGTTGACACGCTCCAAAAATCTAGACTACAGCTCTCTTCCGGAGCCATTTCTTGGATCCAGCTTTCTTTTAATCCTTCAGGGCCCTGAGGCAGTCGCAGCAGCACTGGCAGGCTGTAAGATTCTAAAGGAGATGGCGCGCCTGGAATCTGAGGCTGAGTCTGCACGCAGTATGAAGGAGGCCAAGTATGAGCAGTTTGCCCTTGGTGAGTACATAAACTGTGCCATGATAAGAGCTGACAATGTGGTTATAGGAAAGAAAGGTCAAGCGTAGCCTCAGTTACCACGAACCAACAATATCTGAGAAACACACAATCAGTTCTGGTGTGAGAAAGTGAAAAGTGAATATGAAAGTGAAAAAGTCTTCAGAATGCAATAAAATGAGTGCCTGGCACTGTGCTGACTGTTCTCATTGTGTCAGACGTCTTCGGAGAATGTTACTCCAACAGCGAAGACAGGGCTTATGCTTTGTTAGTGAGAAGAACTCACTGCTGGAGCAAATCTACGGTTCTCAACTTGGCAACCGAGGCAGATGCTAAAGCCTTCTTTGCACACGATGGAGTCCAGGTAATGAGACATGTTCACGCTTCTTTGGTTTTCATTTGTCAGATTCTTTTTTTTTTTCAGTCTTGTCAAGTGGTCAAAAATGCCTCAAAATCGCCAAACACATTCATTTTGACCTCTTCTGTGCTGCAGTTCTTTAATAAAGAATGTTCCCACTGCAATACTCACCATTAGAGACTATAATCACTGCACTTTTTCCCCTACATATCCCTCCAAGACATGTCCTTGTCATTAGAAAGTCATCAGTGAGAGTCAATTAGTATTCAGTCAGCAGGGAAAGCTGGCACACAGCAACGAACATCTTTTATTTAACGCGTGCAGATAGAATAATAACATCTTTGTAATCAGAACCTGTTCATCTCGATAGTGTGCATCATTTGAAAAATTGTCCAGACGTCACCGCTCTGTTGGGGTGGACAGGTTCACAACTAAGCATCAGGTGTCGCTTCACGTAAGAAGCCTTGAGACAAACAGCTGTCAGCAGCTGCAGGTTAGGAAATGGTTGACTTGTTTTATTGAAACAGAGGGAGGAAGCTGTTTTTGTTGTCTTTGTTATATAACTCACACACACACACACCTTCTAAGAATAAAGTCTGTAAGGTGAAAACATTCTAAGACCTATGGTGCCTCCTTGTGGTGAACTTTATTCCCACAATTGAGTCAGCCCTCAGGTGTGAAAAACTACCCATCCATCCATTATCTTTACCCAATTCTTCCTTTTCGGGTCACTGGGGGTCACTGGTGCACATTTCCAGCAGTCACATTGCGAGAGGTGGGGGGACACCCTGGACATGTCTCCAGTCCATCACAGGGACACATAGAGACAAACAACCTTTCAAAACTAGATCACCCTAAAGTCCACTTTCACCACAGGCTCTCCTCACAAAGATCTGGTGGGGCGCCATGACGACAGACACGGCCATCTCCAAACTGGTGGTGTCTTTCTTCTGTCCACCACTCATCTGGACCAACCTCATTAAGTTCAGGTAGCACATCCTTTTGTTTGTTTTGTCCTTATTTGAACTCACTACAGTATTTTCTGGTGTATAGGTCGCATTGTCCAATTATCACCAATAGATTGGAAAAATCCCTAGATAGGTCGCACCTACGTTTAGCTCTGCTGCAAATGTCTGCCACAGGAGCGCACAGCAAGGCTTTTAAGAAGATTAATACTTAAAAACAATTATTTGTTTGATAAAAATTATAGCAAATATATGTCTGAGCTGAACTTTTCCTTAATAAATGAACGTAATTGTGAAATGAGCTGGATTTAAAAAAAATGTTTCGCCGAAAGTGATAACAAGCCATATATAGGTCTCACCTGTGTATAGGTCGCAGGCCTTGAAAAAAACATGAAAAGGTGCGACCTATACACCGGGAAATACGGTAATCCTTTGGAGCACTAAGTGCTGAGTGTTTTTTTTTTGTCGTGTGCTCTGACACCCTCTTTTTGTGTCAGTGATGAGGAGCTGGACCATCGGGATGCGAACAAGCAGTTTGTGGAGCTGGACAGTCTGGACACAGAGAAGGCGTTACTGCTAACAGATGATGACGACCCTTTGTGAGTTTGAGTCCACGGCTGTTATTTAAAGGTCATTAGCGGCTGGGAGTGAAAGTTTGGCCTAATATTAAGCTACATTGATAATTTAATTTTTTCTGTCCTGTGGTAAATTTCAAGCTGATATCATTGTTTTTTTAATGACCTGCTGCAGAAAAGCAAAAATGGACAGTAATGGTTTTGGCCACACGTTTTTCTGCTGGTGTGTTTGTGTCTGTTAGCAATATATCTCAAAAACCATGGCACATATTCAATAAAACTTGCAGAAATCAATCACTAAGTGTACATATACACATGATTAACTTTACAAATCATCTCAATTCAAAATGGCCATCACAATCAACACATTTTAAAAAAACACAAAGGTCACTGTGACTCAGCCATACAGATTCTGAGCTAAAATGTGTTGTGGTGGAAGCTAATATTGTTAAACAAAACACATTCTCAATGCTAACAGACTGAATTTGATCATTTAAAAATTTAGAGTCAACTTTGTCTGTTAGCAAAATATTTAATATTAATTTTATTTAATTCATTTTATAATAATGAGATACATAACCATTAACATATATGTAATTAGAAAAAATAAACATAAAAAATATAAAATGAAAGGTAGCAGATGAAGAAAACAATAGGTTTCTTAAAAAGTGTTTTGTTCCTTTGTTTTCCAGGGACTCTCCACCTGGTAGTCCAGAAACTCAGAGCTGTGCCTCTGTCTGGTGGCGCTTCCTGATCCGCCGCTGGCGTCGCTTTTGGAGTGCTCCTGTCACCGTGTTCCTCGGCAACGTCATCATGTACTTCGCCTTCCTCTGTCTCTTCACCTACGTGCTCCTGCTGGACTTCCGCCCACCACCACCTTTTGGCCCGGGGGCCCCTGAGATAATGCTTTACTTCTGGGTCTTTACCTTGGTGCTGGAAGAAATTCGACAGGTGAAGATGACTGAAATAATTCCATCTCAGTGGATCCCTATTGTGTCTGTTTTTGATTGTCAAACACGCTTTAAGTTTGCCCTATTTATTAATTTCATATCTTTGTTCAGAACGCATTTATCTGTGCAGGCAGCTTTGTAAAGCAGCAGCTCTTTGATTAGATACAGCAGCTTTCTGTCCCGACGAGTCAGACACGTCTGAGCAGGCGATGATGTGATTCGCTAGAGTGAACCCGTTCTCTCCGGGGATTTAAGGATTCATCTCTCTGCATTACTCGCCCTCCATGAGCCAGGTCAAATAAGTCTGATCCCTTATTGCAGTGATCCAGTTGAGCCCTGCTCCCCAGAGGCACGGAGAACCCATATGAGGCAGGCCTTCACCGCTCGTCCTTATTTTTGCTATTT
This sequence comes from Garcialebias charrua, assembly GCA_038048925.1. Taxonomy (NCBI): domain Eukaryota; kingdom Metazoa; phylum Chordata; class Actinopteri; order Cyprinodontiformes; family Rivulidae; genus Garcialebias; species Garcialebias charrua. Next base: position 23,938 of record JBBPBX010028161.1, read on the forward strand.
CGAAGTGCTGCAACCAGTGTGCAGCACAAGTTACCAGTGGAATTTGCACGAGACCAGTCTAGCCCCTGAGACCTATCTATCGATCAAGCTATCTGTCTCTCACTTTTTGAAAGCACCCTACTATTCTCAGCTTGACGCCAAGCAGACATTATGAAGAGAACAGGCAGTGGTTCTTAATGCACTTACAGGTGGCTTGTTCAAACCACAGTAGACAGCTCGACCTTAGATTCTCTGCATAACGGACATTTCACAGAGCTGAGAATCTGAGGCCGTACATGTGCCTTGAAAGCAGCTAGGCAGAGTATCAACTGATTCCCTTTTGGTCTCTGCAAGTGTGTCTGGAATGGGGTCAGATGCATCACTTCACAGAGGACACAAGGAAAAGAACTGAAAACCATTCATGTTTTTTGAGTTATGGAAAAAGTATGTATATTCATTACAATAAAGCAAAAACTTTTGTTTGACAGAGCTTCTTCACTGATGAAGAGATGAACATCCTGAAGAAGTTCAAACTTTATGTAGAGGACAACTGGAACAAGTGTGACATGGTGGCAATCTCACTCTTCGTTGTCGGGGTTTCCTGCAGGTACTTATTTCTTTTAAATGCAGCATCAGACGTTTCTGTAGATGCTCGGTGGTAATTTAATGTTATGCAGTGTTAAAACAAAGTTTTGAATGATTTCATTATTAAAAATATTCTAATGCATGAACCCAGTTTATTCAAACTTTAAAATGAATTGGACTGAATCTGACACTGATTTTTTTTTGTTTAGAAGCCTGATGTTAACTGATGATATATAAACAAGTTGAAACATTGAAATGGTAGGGATTGTGAAACCACGCAGGACTATAAAGAATATTATGCATTTTTCAGAATGGTGGAACACACCTATGAGGCAGGACGGACTGTTCTGGCAATAGATTTCATGGTATTTACTCTACGTCTGATCCACATTTTTGCCATTCATAAGCAGCTGGGCCCCAAGATCATCATCGTGGAAAGAATGGTGACCAAATGCTTCTTCAAAGAGCTTTTATATTTTAAGACTTTAAGTCAAAAATAAAGATGGTGTAAAAATTGTGGTGCTTATAAGAGACAACCATTTCTGTCTTACAGATGAAAGATGTTTTCTTCTTCCTCTTTTTTCTGAGTGTGTGGCTCATTGCATATGGCGTTGCCACCCAAGCTCTTCTCCATCCCAATGACCCAAGGATTGACTGGGTGTTTCGCCGAGCCTTATACCGTCCTTATCTGCACATTTTTGGTCAAATCCCATTGGAGGAGATAGATGGTAAATGGTAGTAAATCTATCTTGGCAGCAATGTATAATTCAGCCTGATATATATGGGGTAAAAGTACCTGGTACTTATTTGGTATGAAACATAAATGTACCTGGTACTTTGTTTGCACCTATCACTTACCACATTTGGATACATACCTGGTTCTTGCCTAAAACGTACCAGGCACTGAACTGGTAAGGTACTCGCTTACCTTATCAGGTAGGTACATAGTTTATACAGAGTACGTCCCTGATAATCACTTGATACATATTGCATATGCACCTGCTACTTATCTGATATGTAGGTAGTGCTTAAAGATCCACTGACATGATTTTTCTACTATTCATCAAATTGCTCAAAATATATATATTTTATCATTTAAATATGTTAGTTTTTGCAAACAAAATGATAAATCACTTTAATTTTGCTTTAAAAGTGATTTTGAACTTCAAGCTGTGTTTAATCGTGGGAAATCCGTTTACACCCGAACGCACCATCTGTGATGTAATGTCCAGAGTTGAGGCAGAGCTCTGAGCTTGTCACGGTGTGCGCAGCTCCACATGAAGGTCAGTCTGATACAGCATCAGACCTAAATTAGATCCTGTTGTTTCTTGTTCCATCACCCAAACTATTTTCTGCTTCCCAAAATGAAGACAAATAGCTCAAATCTTCACCTAGATTGATAAATTAGTCAAGTTTTAAAATGTCCGCTATTGAAGAGACTGGAGCCCTCTGCCTCTCACTCTGGACATTACATCACAGATGGTGCGTTCAGGTGTAAACGGATTTCCCATGATTAAACACGGCTTGAAGTTCAAAATCACTTTTAAAGCAAAATTAAAGTGATTTATCATTTTGTTTGCAAAAACTAACATATTTAAATGATAAAATATATATATTTTGAGCAATTTGATGAATAGTAGAAAAATCACGTCAGTGGATCTTTAACTAGTTTGTACCTGGCATTTAGTATGTACTTGTGCCTTCGAGACAAATAAGCACATGACCCTGTAAGTACCTGGTACATACTTAATTTGTACCAGGTAACAAGACACTTTAAAATAAAGCCTGTTTTTTGTAAGTACCAGGTACAAACCCTGGAACTTACCTGTTATTGTATAGGTACATACAATAAGGTCTAGTTAGGTCTATTACATATAAAGTCCAGTTGTTTCTGTATTGAACGCTTTTTTTATTTTATCACGTCCTTGATGACTGAGAATCTTCACAGCTAGGTACATACTTGGCACATGCATGTTAAATACCAGGCAAATCCTAGGTAAATGTCACATGATTATGGGGTACATATGAACTACATACAAGGTAAGTCTGGCATGATCCCCATAAGCACCTTGCACAAAATAAGTAACAGGTACATAACCAGTAACAGGTATATACCCTGTAAATACCAAGTACATATTGGGCTGTATTATGCATTGCCATCCTGTTAATTTAATACAGTATTTTATTATGATAAGGTATGACTTTGTTTTCCTCTTAAAGGTCTTGAATATTTTTTCCAATCCTTTTTCATTTTTTGCCTTCTTGTTAAATGAACCCCAGCTGCTAGATTTCCTGAGATGAACTGCACCAATGACTCAGAGGAAATTGTCATGGGACTACGGCCGCCATGTCCCAACGTCTATGCCAACTGGCTGGTCATTCTGCTGCTTGTTATCTTCCTTCTTGTCACCAATGTCTTGCTGCTCAATCTCCTCATTGCCATGTTCAGGTTAGTGAAGAGCTGATAATCCAGAAAACCATTCATGAGGTTATTTCTGGTTTTAATCAATAAAGTATGCTGCTTGTTTATGAATTAAAGACAATAAAAGTACAATTTATTTGTGTCCTTTGCCCCGATTTGCAGCTACACCTTTCAGGTAGTTCAGGGTAATACAGATATTTTCTGGAAGTTCCAAAGATACAACCTAATTGTGGAATACTACAGTCGTCCAGCACTTGCCCCTCCATTCATCATCATCAGCCATCTTTCTCAGCTCTTTCTCAGCCTGGTAAAAAGACCTGAGTCCAAGCAGGAGCATCTTGGTATGAAACTTCTACAACCATGCTTCCATTAGGGACTTTAAAACCATTCCCTGTTGCTTGTATCAGTAAAATACTTCAAAGCTGTCTAGTTTTCTCTGTGCCTTTCCTTTTATCTTCATAGATTTCTGTTTGAGTATTTCTCTGCCTCTCTCTGTGTGTGTGCTTAGGCAATAATATGTTTTTGTGTGTTGTCAGAGAGGGAGCTGCCAGCAGGACTGGACCAGAGACTCATAACATGGGAGACGGTGCAGAAAGAGAATTACCTGGCAAAACTGGAGCGCCAGCACTGGGAGAGCAGTGAGGAGAGACTCAAGAGTACCTCATCAAAGTAATTACTTCACAGTTCTACAAAACAACCATGAACTTTTACTTTCTTATACTATTTTTGCTGTCAGTTTTTCTCCTTTGTAACACTAAGGCCAACCAATGTCTTCTGTTAAGCTCATGAATAATTAATGAGAACAAAATTTAAGGGTGCCAATGCAGATACTGTACTTTGGTGCACAAACTATATAAGAAGCATAATGTGTGTAAATGTCAAATCAATGTTAAAGCTGCTCATTATAGTCACCATAGTAACCACACATGAGTCGGTCACTCCCTGACAGCAGCACACATGGGAAAAAAAAGAATAGAAACAGACTGAAACATAATCTTCAAACAGTTGCTGTGTGAAAACTCAAAATTGAACCTCCACAATTCTTTAACTGTGAGCAGCAGAATAATCTTTTAGACCCACAGTCAACATTTTATCTTTCTATAGCATTTATATAGAACATCTGACTAGTTTAATGATCTCATTCACTCATCTAAAGAACAACTTATTGTGACCAACTGAAGCCCAAACTGTTGGGTTTTCTCCAAAATCCTTGTTAGAAATTCTATTGTAGTGTTCCTAATTGAACTGTAACATTTAGATGAATGATATGAACAAAACAAAATAGTCAGGTTGCTTCAATGTTTAGAAGTTGGAATTAAACAGTTTTTTTTTTTTAGGGTTCAAAGCTTGCTGAAGATCGTTGGTGGATTTAAGGACCAAGAGAAACGACTGACGTCCATGGAAGCTCAGGTAGACAATTAACATTTATCAATAGTTGTATTTTTTTCCTTTTAAATTTGTAGTACTGTACTTACTTTTGCAAACTATATAACCTGAAATTGTTTTTAACCACCTGTTCAGGTCAGATACTGTGGGGAGGTGCTGTCCTGGATGGCAGAATGCTTTGCTAACAGCACACTTAAATGCGGAAAAGAAGTCCCAAAAGCTCCAAGTGAGTCAAAAGTCAGAAACTGGAAAGACTTGACTCATAAATGCTAATTCTATGTCAACAGATAAAATCACTGCTTCGTGTATGGTAATACTGCATGAACTTTTAGCCTCTTTAACAGAGAGCAAGGCAGCTGGCACCGTGGACACATCTCAGAGTCATCCCGAGAAGGAAGCCAAACAAGAAGAGAGAGAAGCCAAACCTGCTCACTCCGGATATGGAGCCAACAAGAAATTTCCTTACATTGATGAATAAAAAGAAACTAACCTGTAACACAAAGACTCATAATGATACAAACACTGTTACACAATCATAGTTTCTTTGGTTCTGGGACTTGCATTTTTCATCTTCAAATGTCAGTGGTGTCCCTTTTCTTAAATGGATTAAAGCAGGGGTTCATTAGATTTTTGGGTTCAGGGACCCCCTACACGAGAGAAAAAGTTTCAGGGACCTCCTCATAACCTTCACGTTTATTAAATAATTTTCTTCAGTTTGCCTCTTTAATGGAAGGGAATATTTGTGTGACAAATATTTCAGACCAGGGCTTAATTTGTAAACCGATCAATGCCAGAATACAAATAACGGACAAGCTGGCAGGGGTGGGGGTGTTCTGGGCATCCTTCCCCAGAAAATGTTGAATAGATGCGATTTCCTGCATTTTGGTGCATTTTAACAGGTTGTTAAAAACATCTACGTTTAAGCTACATTTGTAAACAGTCCAACTTCTGTCAAACACCCTAGCTGTTATTTTGACAAATTAGCTCCATTGTTTTGATACGTAATGTGAATAATACACATCAAACATTTATCTCGTTGTACTTTTAATAAATGATCAATTTTATTAATGACCCACTTAAACTGTCAGACTGATTTGCAATTTTGCTGTGCTGTTTAATTATATTTTTTGAGTTTTTTAATAAAATTGTTTAATGACTTTGGACTTTTAGGGGCAGAGATTTTTTTAAAGAGCAACTCCACACCCTGTGGATCGGTAACTCCTTCCAAAATCTCCCTGAAAATGGTCGTGTCGAGAGACAAGGAGGGTTGGAGGTAGAGTTGTGCTTTTGTTCACGCCTCCACCTGCAACAACCTAAAACAAATTAAACCTCTAGCCAACAACATACACCAAGCAACAACAAAGAATAAACATGTAGATGTATTTATCTATTCCACCCATTCCATCCAAAACCAAAGGCCTAAAAAAATGAAAATGAAAAGAAAAATAAAACCGCTTGTCAGGAGTGAAATGCAGCACTTCCATATAAGGTATGCACTTCTCATCTCTGCAGGGGATTGGCTCTGCTTGAACCACCTTTGTGACATCAGAGTGTACAAGACACATCAGAGTGAACAGTCCTGACCAATATGAAAATTAAGGTGCAATAACCTCTGTTCAACCCAAAGGACTACCGTAAACACGTTTTTAGGCCAAAATATTGCCAATTAGCCGATTTACACAGATACGCACAATTATATGAAACTAAACACAGCCATAGTGCTAGATAACATTTTGAACACATTCTAGGGAGTTTATCAGCTAAAAAAAGTTAATTTTGGGTTTAGTTCCTCTTTAAGGATAAAGGCGGAAATGCTTACCGGTACTTGAAAGGGCACTTATGTGATATTAAGAAGCTTGTACGTGGCTGTTGTGTTCAAAATTAGTTTTTATGTAATTATTTTCAGTTTACATATGTAATAGAAGTTTTATTTGTTCAAGGCAGTCATACTTGTTCATAACATTACTATTAGTAAGCCTAAGGTTGAGCAAACAGTTACCGGAACGCACCCTGTCAAAATAAGAGAGTTCCCAGATCCTGTTCAGGCAGGGTCTGTCTCAAATTAAACCTGCTTAAAACCTGTTCTTTAAGAGTGTTAATATATATATTTTTTAAAACACAGAGCATTTTTCATTGAAGCCATTCTTAATTAACATTTTTAATTTCAACTTCCAAAAACCACCTTGAAACTTTACCTATTCACTTAATGAACATAATACATGTATCACCACTTCTTCAAATAAAGAAAACACTTTACATCAAACTGATCAGAATCATAACAATGTAGTGGAAGGGTTCATTTTGATCCATAATTTGTTATGAATTTTATTTTGAAAGGGGGCATCACTCTCAAAGCTTTGAAAGAAAAAGTCTGATCATCAGCCTGTTTAATTACTTCGAATTAACCTCTTTACAGTGAGTTATCATACCATACCACTTTATTTATAAAGCACTTTAAAGAGCAACTCCACACCCTGTGGATCGGTAACTCCTCCTTCCAAAATCTCCCTGAAAATGGGCGTGTCGAGAGACAAGGAGGGGTGGAGGTAGAGTTGTGCTTTTGTTCACGCCTCCACCTGCAACAACCTAAAACAAATTAAACCTCTAGCCAACAACATACACCAAGCAACAACAAAGAATAAACATGTAGATGTATTTATCTATTCCACCCATTCCATCCAAAACCAAAGGCCTAAAAAAATGAAAATGAAAAGAAAAATAAAACCGCTTGTCAGGAGTGAAATGCAGCACTTCCATATAAGGTATGCACTTCTCATCTCTGCAGGGGATTGGCTCTGCTTGAACCACCTGTGTGACATCACACATGAGCAGACATGTCACACATGAGCGTTTGCACAAATAAGAAAATTAAGGTGTAATCCACCAGTTCAACCCATAGAACTACCGTAAACACATTTTTAGACCAAATATTGCCAAATATTGCCAATTTACACAGATATGCACAATTATGTGAGAATAAACACAGCCATAGTGCTAGATAACATTTTAAACACATTCTAGGGAGTTTATCAGCTAAAAAAAGTTAATTTTGGGTTTAGTTGCACTTTAAATAGTGACAGTGCACACCAAAGGGACAGACCAGGCACACAGCAACAAACTTTATACTGTATATTGTAGGAGGTGGTGAAGAGACGACACAGGAGACGGGATGTAGTTCTTCACTTTTAATCAACTCCTACTCAACTGGCGGGAAAACCACCCAACACCGCCTTATATACCAACACAACATCCGGTCCTCTAGACCTTTCACAATAAAAGCATCCTGTAAGAGAAAAAGAGAGAACAACCTTCACATGAATGTGAAGAAGACGAAGGAGATGATTGTGGACTTCAGAAGGAACAAACACACCCACACCCCACTGTATATAGGTGGATCTGCGGTGGAGGTGGTCTCCAGCTACAAATACCTGGGTGTACACATGAATGATAACCTCAGCTGGAGCAATAACACCACCAGCCTGATCAAGAAAGGTCATCAGAGACTCTACTTCCTCAGACGGCTGAGACGAGCCGGTCTGAGAAGCCCAGTCCTCACCTCGTTCTACAGGTGTGCAGTGGAGAGCGTCCTGTGCTCCAGCATCAACGTGTGGCATGGAGGCTGCACAGTTGCAGAGAGAAAAGCTCTGCAGAGAGTGGTGAAGGCTGCACAGAAGTCTGTGGGAGTCAGTCTCCCCACCATCACAGACATTTACACCTCCAGATGCAGAAAAAGAGCCACCTGCATCATGAAAGACCTCACTCACCCAGCACACTCACTCTTTGCACCACTCCCCTCGGGACGGAGGTTGAGGAGCATCAAATGTAGAACCACTAGACTGAGGAACAGCTTCTACCCTGAGGCTGTCAGACTCATGAATAAATAAATAATAAGAATAAACACTGCAAAATGTCACATCATACTGATACTGATCTGTTTCTTGTTGCTGCGTTCATCTGTGACCATCTGCTCATGTTCGTGCTGCTGTTTATAATGATGTTTTTCTACTACATTAGGGCTTAGTGTATTACTAGCTGATGTGATGTCTCTCTTAGTTAATCCTAGATGTTATTATTGTATTTCTCTTGCATTTGTTGTTGGATGTAACTGGGACCCTGTGTACATAATCTCGTTTTCAACACATGTACTACATGCGGTGCAAATGACAATAAATTCTCTCTGACTCTGACTCTGACTCTGACTCTGTAACACATTCGGTCCACTGGGTGTGAGTAGAGCCCCCTAGTGGTCCACCACACACGCCCCCCCAGAACACCCAGTAAGGTCCATCACTAGTCCCGCATTTTAGGTTTGATTAAACGACCAGAACGGCTGAACCTGGGCCCTGCAGAACCAGTCTGATGAAGCGGAGGGCTCCGAGGAGGGCCTGCAGAAGATTCGGGCTCCAATGGATGTTGAGAGTCTCTGGCAGGGGGACAGCAGTCCGTTAACAATGTGGATGGAGGTCTGCCCCTGCGAGGAGCCTGGGCCGTAACAACCTGATCATCTGACACAACATGAGCTGGTTTAAGCCTATCGATACAGACAGTCTCAGTACGACCCCCTAAATCTAAAAGGAAATGTTTTGGACCTGGTTGAAGAACCCGAAACGGTCCATCATACAAAGGCTGTAGTGGTGTCCTGTGTGCATTGTGTTTGACAAAAACAAATTTAGAGGACTCCAGACTCTTAGGGACAAATGACTGCGGTAAACAATGATGTACCGGGCCAGGGACACGAAAAGGGGCCTCCTGAGGTGAAAAATGGAGCAACGGTGGAGCAAACTGTGGTGAGGGTACCTCAGGTAAAAACTCACCGGGGACGCGCACAGGTTGACCGAAAACCAGTTCAGCCGGGGAAGAGCTCAGGTCCTCTTTGGTTGCGGTACGTAAACCCAACAAAACCCAGGGAAGACGGTCAATCCAGTTGTCACCGGTCAATGCAGCACGCAGTGCAGCTTTCAATGATCTGTGAAACCGTTCACACAAACCATTAGCTTGGGGGTTGTAAGCGGTGGTCCTGTGAACGTTAGTCCCCAGACCCTTGGCCATGGTAGACCAAAGTTCAGAAACAAACTGCGGGCCCCGGTCTGATGTAATGTCTGAAGGGGGGCCAAAACGCGCCACCCAGGTAGACAAAAATGCCCGGGCCACCACTGCAGATGTCGTGGATGTCAAAGGAACCACCTCAGGCCACCTGGTGGTCCGGTCTATCATAGTCAGCAGATGAGTAAAACCTTGTGATGGAGGCAGAGGGCCCACCAGGTCTACGTGCACATGATCAAACCGCCGACCTGGGATGGAGAAGGGTTCCAAAGGTGCTTTGGTGTGCCTGTTAACCTTAGCACGCTGGCATGGGACACACGCTGCTGCCCACTCCTTAACTGCTTTACGCAGACCGGGCCAAACAAACTTTGAACTGACCAGTTTCACCGAGGCTCTAACACCTGGATGAGAAAGGGAATGTAAGGAGTCAAAAACGCGGCGTCGCCATGAAACTGGAACCAGGGGGCGGGGCCTGCCAGTAGAAACATCACAGAGCAGGAGGGGACCTCCGTCATTCACCTGCCGTTCCTCCAACTCGAGGCCCGTGGGCCCGGACTGGAGCTCGAGTATTTCTGCGTCGCTACGTTGGTCCGCAGCCATAGCAGAAAAATCGATGCCAACGTATACGGGAGAGATCAGCACCCGGGAGAGACAGTCGGCCACCACGTTGGATTTTCCAGCCACATGCTGAATGTCTGTAGTAAATTCAGACACCGCTGCGAGGTGGCGTTGCTGGCGAGCAGACCAGGGGTCAGAAATTTTTGACATCGCAAACACCAAGGGTTTGTGGTCAACATATGCAGTGAACCGGCGGCCCTCCAGGAAAAACCTGAAATGGCGTGTGGCCAGGTAAAGCGCCAGCAACTCTCTGTCAAAAACACTGTATTTCAGCTCATTGTCCCGCAGCGTACGGCTGAAAAATGCAAGCGGCTGCCAAACCCCGGAAACCTGCTGTTCTAACACAGCCCCCACCGCAACATCAGATGCGTCGGTTGTTAAAGCTATTTGCGCCGCTGGGGATGGATGGGCCAAAAGGGCAGCAGTGGCCAGTGCAGCTTTAGCATCACCAAATGCCTGTAGGCGTTCTGGTGTCCAGTCCACGCTGTCGTTGGGCTTTTTCTTTTTCAGCGCTCCATAGAGCGGACGCAGCAGTTGTGCTGCCCTGGGGAGGAAACGGTTATAGAAGTTAACCATTCCCAAAAATTCTTGTAGCGCTTTAACAGACTGGGGCTGTGGGAAATCTGACACCGCCTGCACTTTGTTTGGTAACGGGACGGCACCACTTGCAGAAATGCGGTGGCCCAAAAAGTCAATGACTGGCAGCCCAAACTGGCATTTCGCTGTATTTACAATCAGGCCATGTGCTGCCAGGCGCTGAAAAACCTCACGGAGGTGGGACAAGTGCTGCTCAGCCGAGCTGCTAGCCACCAGGACGTCATCCAGGTACACAAATACGAAGGACAGACCCCTTAGGACTGAATCCATCAACCGCTGAAATGTTTGTGCTGCACCTTTAAGACCAAAAGGCATGCGCAAAAACTCAAAAAGGCCGAAAGGCGTGATAACAGCGGTCTTAGGGACATCCTCCACATGCACAGGAACCTGGTGGTACCCCCGTACTAAATCTACTTTAGAAAAAATGGAGGTCCCAGCCAGGTGCACTGAAAAATCCTGGATGTGGGGGATGGGATAACGATCGTTCTCTGTGATGTTATTAAGGCGGCGGAAATCCCCACATGGTCGCCATTTGCCATCTGCCTTGGGCACCATGTGGAGGGGGGAGGCCCACGGACTGTTTGAGCGTTGCACGATGCCTAAACGCTCCATGTTAGCAAACTCTTCCTGTGCTATTGCTAGCTTAGTAGCATCAAGGCGGCGTGCACGTGCGAACACCGGGGGGCCCGTTGTGGGAATATAATGTTCGACCCCATGTTTTGTGTTTGTGTTTGCAAAATCAGGAACAGTCAGCGAGGGGAATTCAGACAATAAACGCTGAAACACATTACCCGAAGCTAAAAAGTTAGCATGCATTAAAGGCCCAGCTCCTCGCGTCTCACAAGGCAGTGACGAAAAAGACACAGCGTCGATCAAACGTCTGTTAGCTAAATCAACCAGGAGCCCGTGAGCACAAAGAAAATCAGCCCCTAAAATAGGGACTGAGCTAGCAGCTACCACAAAGTTCCACTGGAAGTCCCGTTCATGGAAACGAACAGTCACCAACCTTTCGCCAAACGTCTTGATGGGATAGCCGTTAGCCGCGGTTAGCTGCGGCCCGCAGCCTTCTGCTAACCTGTCGGAGCCGGTCGGGGGAACGAGGCTCTTCTGCGAGCCGGAGTCCACCAGGAACCGCCTCCCCGACCTCGAGTCTTCGATGAAAAGCAGCCTTTCCTTGTCGCCAACGGCCGCGACTGCTAGCGGGCGCTGGCGTACTCGTTTCCCTGCGGCTTGAAACTGCACGGTGGGACACACCGTCGTGCTTTGGCGCCAAAACGCTGGTGGAAGAAACAAAAGGCAGCTCCTGACCGCCTGCGGGCGACTCCTGCTACGACCACTGGCTCGTCCGGCGCTGAGGGCGATGCTTGAAGCTCGGGCGCCGCTGGAGATCCGGGGACCGCCGCTTGGACCGCGAACGTCCTCGCAGCCAGCAGGATGCGGTCGGCTTCGCGGGCCAGCGAGCGGTAATCCTTCTGCTGCAGAAACGGGGAGTTGGCCAGGGCTGTGCGCACTGGAGCCGGAAGCCGGCGGAGGAAGAGGTGTAGAAAAAGAAACTCACAGTCTGTTGATCCTCTCAAAGACAACATGCCTTCCATGAGCTCGAGAGCTGTGCCGTCGCCCAAATCAGAGAGGGAAAACAGTTTCTCGGCGCGCTCCGCGTCTGAGAGCGTGTAGCGCTGCAGAAGGAGCTCCTTGAGGGCGTCGTATTTTCCCTGTGCAGGAGGGTCTTCGAGCAGGCTCATTACCCGCTGGGTGGACAATGGGTCCAGTGAAGCGACCACATGGTGGTATTTGGTGTCGTCTGCAGAGATCCCGCGAAGAGCGAACTGTGATTCGACGTGGGCGAACCACGACCGAGGTGCGTGCAGCCAGAAGTCCGGGATTTTAACGGCCACCGCAAAAGCGAGCGGGGCCGCCGGTGGGGGTTCCACCGCGGACAGCTGAGGAGAGCTGGCTGGACCTTCAGATGTCGTCATATTCAGTTCACGTAGGTCACCAGTGTAGGAGGTGGTGAAGAGACGACACAGGAGACGGGATGTAGTTCTTCACTTTTAATCAACTCCTACTCAACTGGCGGGAAAACCACCCAACACCGCCTTATATACCAACACAACATCCGGTCCTCTGGACCTTTCACAATAAAAGCATCCTGTAACACATTCGGTCCACTGGGTGTGAGTAGAGCCCCCTAGTGGTCCACCAC